>MU749011.1:0-39127 GCA_026770625.1 Nicotiana glauca
AATTCAGAGAATTAATGGACGATTCTTCGATTAAATGACGTATTAAGACCACGAGACTTACCTCCAATCACTTCCTGATGAAATTCTCTTCAAATTCTATCAATTAGCTCTCAAGGTAGTGTAAAAATGGAGGAAATAATGAGGGGTTTCGCGACTGAAATGTTTCATAAAACCTTCTGTTCCGCCCAGCTTTATCTCTATGCGATCGCAGCCCTGAGCATGCGATCGCGATGAACAAAATTCCAGGAGCTCAAAAACCTTCTATGCGAACGCAATCCAATCTATGTGATCGTATAGTGCAAATTATGCTGCCCTTTAAAATCCTCTTATGCGATCGCAGACTCAACCCATGCGATCGCAATGCTTCACAATCATGTGCTATGCAATCGAGACTCAATATATGCGATCGCATAGACCAATTTCCTTATGCAATAACTGCTACAATTCAGCAGCTTCCAATAGCCAAACTTGGTCCGTTTTACCACCTGAATTCATCCCGAGGCCCCCGGGACCTCAACCAAAAATACCAAACTACTCCAAAACACCATACGAATTTGTTCCAATCATAAAAACACATACAACAACACAAAAATCCTCAAATTACCACGGATTCAAGCCTAAATTCAACTAAAGCTTCCGAATGTCACATTCGATCAAAAACCCAACCAAAAGACATCCGAATGACCTGAAAATTTGCAGACATATCCAAAATTGCCTAACGAAGGTACTGCAACTCTCGGAATTCCATTCCGACTCCCGGATCAAAATCTCACCTATCAACCGGATTTCGCCAAAATTCCAACTTCGCTAATNTCACAAATCATCCCCCGAAGCTAACCAAATCACCGGAAATTATATCCGAGCCCTCTAACCACATAGTCAACTTCCTGTTGACTTTTCTGAAACAAACACCCTTCTAAGAGGCTATGTGCCTTATTTTCAACCAGAACCAATTCAATTACACCCGATCGACTCTAATACTGATATAGAAACATGAAGCAACACAATAAGGGGAAAATGGGGCGGTAACTCATGTGACGACGGGCCGGGTCATCAAAAAAGGGCTAGCTAGCCTTAGGGTCACAGAAGTGGAGACCCTACGCAAGTGCGCGAGTTTAGGTGTGCTATTTTGGTCCATAAAAGAAAAAGCACAAGGCATTAGTTGGAACCTCACCTACGATTGATTTTCCACATGTGTTGCATCTCAGGTGCCACAGTAAGACCACATATGAGCAAATAGTTGGGCGAAAATGACTTAGGTCGACAGTTTCATCTTATTTTTCAATTTTGGACTAATAGAGCTCGGTTTCTGGCAATTTTTCGATTGGTTTTTAAGGAAATCATTGGGGTAGCTGACTTTAACTCGAATTTGACTATTTTACATAAATCTATTATTATCTTCATTATTTAATTAGTGATTTGAATTGAAAATGGGGGGGGGGGGATTGTGAAACTTCTTAGACTAAATTTTGGGGATTTGAAAGATGGTTTGAAGTCAGATTTGAGTAATTCTTTAATTGTTGTACTCTTTATCGAATGGTTGTTCGGATTATTGAAGATTTAGTCGGGGTTCGAGACACTGGCATAGGATTGACTTTTTGAGTTGAATTTTTGTTTCTCTTTAAAGATTGCAACTTTATTGGTTGGAATAGCTTCCTATAGTATGTATTTATGGTATGGAGTTATTTTGGCTAGATTCAAGTCATTCAAAGATTAGATAATTGAGGGAAAGACTTACTAGTGGATTGCGTTAGCGTGTTTTGAGGTAAGCCTCTCGCCTAACTTCATGTGGGGGAATTACCCCTTAGGATTGATGTGGGTTAGTGTTAATTGTGATATGTGAAAGCTATGTATGCAAGGTGACGTGTGTGTACATAGGCTAAATTTGGTAGTTGACCGATTGTAGTCATGTAGATTCCTTTCATGCATTTAATTGAGTTACCAATATATGTTATATTCACCATCATTAGTCTATTTTCATATGATATGATTGTCTTATCTCTTATTTGTTAATTGCCTTTATATATTTAGTTGAAGTTATTATTTCTTTATTCCTTATTTCTTATTTAACCATTGAGTTCCTTACTTGAAATTGTTATTTTTTTGGATATCTTATTGTTGAAATTAGTAATGAGTTATAAGGGTCGTGACTCACATTGAGGCAAAGTTGTGAATGTAAGGCCCTGTAAATAAATTTTTGGTCTCAAAACTTAGTAACTCGTGGTGTCGACTCCGAATATATGTTAGGAATGGGTAGAATTCTTCGCGGTGACCTATCGGAGGTTTGTGGAGGGATTCTCGACCCTCGCCTCCCCATTGACTAAATTGACGCAGAAAGAAGCTAAGTTCCAATGGTCCGACACTTGTGAGAAAAGTTTTCAGGAACTGAAGTCAAGGTTGACCTCGGCGCCAATATTGGCCTTGACAGAAGGCACGGAAGGATCTGTGGTTTATTTCAATGCCTCCAGGGTTGGTTTGGGATGTGTGTTGATGCAACATGGGAAGGTTATAGCGTATGCTTTGAGGCAGCTCAAGAACCACGAGTAGAATTATCCGACGCATGATTTCGAGATTGCGGCAGTTGTGTTTGCTTTGAAAATATGGCGGCATTATCTTTATAGGGTCCATGTGGATGTGTTCTCAGACCACAAGAGTCTCCAGTATTTGTTCAAGTAGAAGGAACTGAATTTAAGATAGCGACGGTGGTTAGAATTGCTCAAGGAATTATGATATGAACATTCTGTACCATCCAGGGAAGGCAAACGTGGTGGCCGACGCTCTCAGTCGGAAATCTATGGGTAGTATGGCTCATTTGGGAGTGGATCACAAGCCCTTTGCCCGGGAGATTTATCAACTGGCCAGTTTAGGAGTTTGCTTATCGACATCAGACGAGGGGAATGTTGTGGTGCATAATAGAGCAGAATCGTCTCTCGTAGCGGAGGTCAAGGAAAAGCAGTTTATGGATCTAACATTGGCTTAGATGAAGGAAGCAGTTTTTAATAACAAGACTTCGGCATTTTCACTCGGCAGCGAGGATGGTGTATTGCGGTGTCAAGGTAGGCTATGTGTCCCGGATGTGGATGAGCTTCGGGAAAGGGTAATGGCGGAGGCTCATAATTCCAGGTATTCCCTGCACCCACGTTCTACAAAAATGTATCATGGTCTCAAGGAAATTTATTAGTGGAACGGTATGAAAAGGGGTGTGGCAAACTTTGTATCTAAATGTCCGAATTGTCAGCAAGTGAAGGCTGAGCATCAGCGGCCTGGTGGGTTAACTCAGCTTATGGAAATACCAATGTGGGAATGGGAGATAATCAACATGGATTTCGTGGTAGGGTTACCTCGCACTCAGCGCACGTTCGACTCAATTTGGGTAATAGTGGATCGACTCACCAAATCAGCTCACTTCTTGCCAGTCAAGTCCACTGATACTGCAGAACTATATGCTAAGTTGTATATCAAGGAGATAGTAAGGCTTCATGGCACTCCACTTTCTATTACCTCGGATCGAGGGGCCCAGTTCACAGCTAATTTTTGGAAGAAATTTCAGCAAGGTTTGGGTACTCAGGTGAATCTCAGCACAGCTTTCCATCCGCAGACCGACGGTCAGGCCGAGCGGACTATTCAGACGCTTGAGGATATCTTGCGGGATTGTGTCTTGGATTTCAAAGGTAGTTGGGATGACCACTTACCACTTATAAAATTCGCTTACAATAACAGCTTTCATGCTAGCATTCAGATGCCACCGTTTGAGGCATTGTACGGAAGAAGGTGTAGGTCTCCAATTGGGTGGTTTGAAGTGGGTGAAGCAGAATTGCTAGGGCCAGATCTTTTGTACCAGGCTATGGAGAAAGTTAAAGTCATTCAGGAAAGGATGAAAACTGCTCAGAGTCGCCAGAAATCCTATGCGGACGTTCGCCAAAGAGATTTGGAATTTCAAGTTGGCGATTGGGTGTTCTTAAGGGTATCTCCTATGAAGGGAGTCATGCGATTCGGGAAGAAAGGGAAATTAAGTCTTAGGTATGTCGGACCGTATCGAATCGCTCAACGGGTAGGGCGAGTTGCTTATAGGCTGGAATTGCCTCCTGAAATGTCACTAGTACACCCGGTGTTCCATGTGTCCATGTTGAAGAAAGTGGTTGGGGATCCATCTACATCGTGCCAGTCGAGACTATCGAGGTTAATGAAGACTTGTCGTATGAAGAAGTTCCAGTTGCCATTCTTGATAGGCAAGTTCGTAAGTTGAGAAATAAGGAAGTTGCCTCTGTTAAAGTGTTATGGCGAAGTCAACAAGTTGAGGAAGCCACGTGGGAAGCAGAAAAAGAAATGAAGGAAAAATACCCCCATCTGTTTGAGCAAGTCTAGTATAAATCGTGCGAACTCTTATCTCTAAAACAAAACTAATACTGTGTTCAAATTGATTTTTCCTAAATGCTTTGCTCTTGAAATTCCCCAAGTTGCACAAGGATTATGTGTGTTGTGATTGTCTCAAATTATGTGAACCCCTTTTTTTTTGGTAAATGGAAGTTTTATAAAGACTCACGTGATAAGTAAACAACTAATGAGGGAATAAATTGATAATGGTTTATTTATATGCATGTAGTATGTTGAAGCAATTAAATTATGTGGGACTCATTGAGGTGACTAGTTTATGTGCAAAATGTAGCAAGTGATAGAATATGTGCAATTGTGGAGGTAGTGAATTGTGTACAAGCTGTATAGATAGTTGTAATTGTGTAATGGTGCTTGGGAATATGTTTCGGGGGCTCTCTGACAGGTGGATATGTCCATATTACAAGGGAAACTCTGGCAAAAATTTTCCAGAATATGGGAGTTAGTGAAAATTTCGAGAGTCTTCATATCATGTCTTTCAAAACCAGCTGATTTTCAAAATCCTCATTCAAGGACGAATGATTTTTAAGTGGGGAGAATGTAAGGCCCCGTAAATAAATTTTTGGTCTCAAAACTTAGTAACTCGTGGTGTCGACTCCGAATATGTGTTAGGAATGGGTAGAAGTCTTCACGGCGAGCTTGCTCGCCGCGGTTCGCACCCTTGGTAGTGATCTAAGCCTTTAAAAATCAAAAGAATCAATTTTTCCAAAAATTATCAAAAATGCGGTCCAAAATGCGGTCGCAGATCAGCTATGCGGACCGCATTCCTACCGCAGAGTGAAGCAGAAGAATTGTCAAAGTTGATGTCAAAAATGCGGTCCATTATGCGACCGCATAATCGATATGCGGACCGCATTCCTAACGCAGAGTGAAGCAGAGAATTGGTCTAAGTTGATGTCAAAAATGCGGTCCATTATGCCACCGCATAATCGATATGCGGACCGCCTTCCTGCCGCATAGTGAACAAGAGAGTTGGTCTAAGTTGATGTTGAAAATACGGTCCATTCTGCGATCGCAGAATCGAAATGCGGACCGCAATTCCACCGCATACCCAGGCAGAGATGTTCATTGATTAGGGTTAGTTCTGCGGTCCAATATGCGGACCGTATTTCGGTTCTGCGATCGCAGATCTCACCCGGGCTTCTATTTTCTGAAATTTAAAACCCGACCCCCTTTCTAATATAACACCCTAACCCCACATTTTAACCATTCTTCTGAACAAAATAAGAGAGAGGGAGGAGGGGTTCTTGAGAGAAAAGCTAATCTTCTTCAAAATTGTTCCTCAAATTACTTGGTCCGGAAGATTTTAAAGCAATTGTCTTCATCTCCATTTCTACAGGTAAAATCCCTAACCCTTTTCCCTTGATTTCCAGATTTTTTAAGCTAAGGGAGGGAGTCTCATGCTTTGATTCTTGAAATAATGGGTTGAAACTCACATGCATGTCTTTCAAAATCTAGAATTGAGTAAGGGGAATTGGGTAGAAGTAAGGGGCTGTGCTCGATAACCTAAATGTGTTCGGGTAGTAATTGTGAATTTCAAATTCTAAGAAATATGTATTAATTTGTAAACTAGATTGACGTGGCTAAATTGTTTGCTGACTGATAATAGGAGTTTAAAAAGGGAATTCGACTCCAGGTATGTATGGCTAACCTTGACCTTGTAAAATCGCCTTGTTGGTGTCCAAATGTTCGGTATGTGACATTCACATGGGTAAATTGTGAAGTTCGTGTGATTTGTATGGTTGTGATTATGATATATGGTATTATATGAGAAAAAAATAACGCATGAAATTGTAAATGACGCAACCGGAATAATTGTGATATTAACATCTATGGCTTATCGTGGGCAATTATTGTTGTAATGTGAAACACTTGTGAATTGTGGAATATGGCGGAAATAGTATTGATGGTTATGGAAACACTTTTAAATTTTTGTTTCTACTCATTAAGGAGTTTTGTTGTGATCTTTGTGAATTGTTCATTGTTGATTGTTGTGATTGTTTGTGAATTGAAAATGTACGGTGTTATCGGGATGCACGCCGCAACACGAAGTAATAAGGTGCGGGTTGTGGTGATAAGGGTGGCCGAGGTAATAAGGGTGGAAAGTGATCGAAATCACTGTTGAAATGAAAATATGAGCAAAAATGTGAAATCTATTGATGTGGAAATGTGGAAGGGAAACAGGAGAGTTTGTAAAACTTGTTTGGCTTGATTGTTCTTTCTTTATGGAAATTGATTGTTGTTTCTGTTTCTGTTACTTATTTGTCTATGGCTTGAGTTTACTTGGCGCAAAGTTTGTTATACATACCAGTACAATTCCAGTGTACTGACGTCCCTTTTGCCGGGGGCGCTACATTTGTGTCATGATTGTAGGTAGATCTGCAACAGGTATTCCAGCCCACCGATCGTAGCTCCCTCTTCGCCTTCCGTCAGCTGTTTTGGTGAGCCCCATTCCTCTCGGGGCCCTACGTGGCTCAGGCCACTTGTTTCTGTAGTTTTTGTTTGTTGTTGTGTAAGGTATAGCCGGAGCCTTGTTACCGGCAAGTACTATATCATCCTATTGTATCTTTAGAGGCTCCGTAGACAGTAGATGTGGGTTAGAAGCTATGAATATTCATGTTTCTTTTGTTGGACAACGAATTGGTAATTTCACTAATTATTATGTATGTATGATTTGAAAAAGGGTGATCTAAAATTTATTTATATGGCTAGTTCTTGGAATACCGAATAAGGAAAACAAGGGGTGGCTCATGGGTTAGGAAACGCACCCAGGTTCGCTTGACTGGGGATACCCGATCGAGCGTCGGTCATGTCCCTCGAGTTTGGGGCATGACAGTGAAGTTGTGAAATACCATTCTTGTTTAGTTATTCATTTCGGTTGTAATTGTTGAGACTTTTGTGCATATTGTGGTTGATCCACGAGCTATTTATTGTGGAAATACCATTATTGTTGACTTTTTTGGCAAGTTCAGATATTGGGCACTTGAGGTGCGATTTGTGATATGTTGTGATATTGATATGCATGCGGTGGTATAAGGATTGAGGTTGAAACGCATACGGTGAGATAAGGCGGGCTTGATACGTGTGTTACTATTAGGGGAATTACTTGAAGCCAAGAGGTGCGACAAGGTGGGCTAAAATGCGGGAAGCTATTTCAGGAAAAATAATTCTCAAAACTAAATATAAGGCTCCCGTGGTGATATTGGGAAAGACTGTGAATTGTTATGTGATTTGAGACTACGAGGCGATACCTCGGTAGTGATCTTTGTTGATACTTAACTATTACATCACTTGTGTTTGGGTTTTCTATTTTGGATGTACCATTCCTAGTTTTCTTCCGTGATGTCCTATTTGCCTTATTTTAGTGTAGCTATAATTGGTATATCTCGTCATTGTCTCATCTCCATTATTTATCATTATTACAATGTTATATAAAACTATTTAGTTTTCTTATTAATTTCAGTGGGGTCTTGACCTGACCTCGTACATACTATACTGAGGTTAGGCTTTGCACTTGCTAGGTACTGTCG
The DNA here is from genome assembly GCA_026770625.1 of Nicotiana glauca. Classification (NCBI taxonomy): domain Eukaryota; kingdom Viridiplantae; phylum Streptophyta; class Magnoliopsida; order Solanales; family Solanaceae; genus Nicotiana; species Nicotiana glauca. The sequence continues at coordinate 7,923 of MU749011.1, forward strand.
CGCCCCTTTTTCCTTGCAGAGTCGGGGTTTTGACACTTCTTTGGGATAACTCCTTTTCCTTTTCGTAATTGGGTATGGAATTTTAAGAGTTGCCACCTAATGGATTTAAGGAGCGTTAGCGAACCTAAAACAAATAAATTATAAATCGTTTTGCGTTACCAGAGATTGGGTAAGGGCTCAAAATAACCTTGAGGGGAAGGTGTTAGGCACCCCTCGAGGTCCACAACGGTGGGTCCCGACTAAACTCAAATTAGGTGAATTAGTCTTAAAAAAAGAAGAGCAAAATAAACGAATAGAGATTATTTCTAAAATGAGGAGTAAAATTAGGTCCTAGGTTTTTACCTAATAGGATCACTTCTGTGCAATACTCGGTAAACTTTCCTCAAATATAGGTGTTATGCATAGAATTAGTGCACTGGTCATCATATCCTTTACTACCCGATTACCCTCCCCTTATTTATTGTTAACTAAGATTTCTATTAGTATCTAGTACGTTCCTTATGCGTGCATTACCCGTCCCTTTCTTGTGGCCTTGGAAGTGTTTAGGACCTCTATTTAAGGAAGTTCTAGACTCACCTATGTTTCTTAAAAATAAAAAAACTAAGCGACAAACAAAAGTCAGATAGGACTATCACATAAAGATTCAATTAAAAGCTCATATTTACCTCCACAAGTAGACAAACAATTGCACACCTCAAACAAATAGTTTTAAATGATTCAAAAGTTCTATAGCATGAAATCTAGATAAGCACAACGTATGCATCAGTATTATTATAGCAAGGAAGTAAATAGCTAATTAGCTTGCCTACTAATTTTATTACCTACTTAATCCGGGCAATTTATGAGCAGTCAAACAAACACAGTTTTAGACCCAGAATTTAATTAACTTACAGGCTTGCCTAAGTGATGATCGGCAGTATCCTATAAGCATGGTATCTAATGTATTGTAAATAAGTGATTAGTTTAAATAGACATATAGGCTAAGAGTTACATAATGAAACTGCTATACTATAGGGAGCCTAGATAGGCCCAAAAGTAATCTTGGAAGCCAGGCCTTCAACCAAGTCTGAGACATGCCAATATTCTCATGGTACACCTAATGGTGTTCTGGTGTATCAAAGTTCCCAAGGGCCTCAGGGATTCCGAACAATGCTCACACTAGGAAATCTTTGCATGAAATAGTTTTGTAAGCTAGTTTCGGAAAAGCCAGCCCCAGTGTGTTAGAGTTCAGAGGAGTCTCATGGACTCCAAGGTAGTGCTCACAATGGAGGGGCAGGACCCTAGATATTCTAAGAGTAGGAGCTGAAATAGGCTACTATTTTAAGAAAATAGTTTGGGATCTTTAGAATTGGGTAAATAGGAACAAACAGAGTCATTTGACACTAAGAATTCAAACAAAAGACCTCAACAAACAAACAATAGACAGAAACAGGAGCACAAGCACTTCAAGCAAAGTTTTGTATTGTCTAGATTTGACTTAGTTTACTAGTTGTTACTAGGTGGGTATAAGGACATGTATTAAACAATGAGATGGCATGCTGGGATCATATTACCAATCAAACAGTCACACATTAAAGGGAAACAAGGGTTGGGACCATGGAAATCAGAATTCTGTTAGAGGTGAACACTTAAACATGATAGAACAACATATTAGCCGAGAAACAAGTAGACATGGGTCTAATTTATGTATAAACAAACATGTTGACATGCATAAAACAGGAAACACATAGGTCATACAGATTAGGATCAGAAAGTAGGAAGCGCATGGATCTAATTAGATGGAAGTAGGCTTGCTGATTAAGAGTAACAACATGAAACACATAGGTCTAATTAGACAGAAATAGACATGCTGATGACAGGAAGCACAAATTTAATCACATAGAAGTTTGAATGATAGCAGAAGTGAAGGCATACTAGTTAGGAGATAGCAATAGAAGAGTGAAGCAAATAGGATTCTATGGTCTAGCCTTGGCTTTCAGCAGGCTAGACAGTACAGTAAATAGAGAAAATAGGAAGATTGTAATGGAGGATATTGCGGATAAGAACAAGATCTTTCGTGTGTGTTTCTCTATGTATGTTTGGATGTGTTTAAAAACAGAGTGAGGTTTATCTAGAATTGAGTGGAGTAAAGTAAACATGGTGAAGAAGTTTAAAAGTTTTCAAATAAGGCAAAGAAAACAATCAGTCATCAATTGGCTTGACATGGCCAATTAATAGGCAAAAATCATGGAGTTATATCCAAAAATAATAACTCGGAATTGAGGTTTAAACAAAGTAAGTGATAAGTCTGATAGATAACTATAGTCAGAGAACCGAAAATCTGGCATGTAACAAGGCAAGTAGTCACACAAATAAGGTAACACAAGTAAATTAGAGACAAATTTGGGGTTGGTAAGACAATCAGCCCCCCTAAATTAAGCTTAAGAGGAATAATTAAAGTAAGTAGTTCCAACTAGGAGTCGCAAAATAAGAAAAGTAGACAAAATTACAAGAAGTAATTACCTGAATAAAACAAAGCGATTTCAAACCCTAGACAGTTTAGATAATCAATCAATTATTCAAGAATAACATTCAAATGTTGAAGCAAACAATGAAATAATTAAACAAACTAAAGACTGAAACATAGTCATGAAAGAATCAGTAGAAAAAGATAATCAAACATATAGGATTTAGAAAACTTCTGCTGAAACAGACGAAGTGAAACCTTAATTCTTAGAAAACATTAGGATCGATTAACAGTAAGGAAAATAGAAAATCTGTAAAGAAAAAATTCTATAGAAACTCAAAATCGTTTCCAATCTACCGAGATCCGAACAGCAAACACTAAGAAACGAAAACCCTAATCTAGAGGGATGTTAAAATCAATTAATGATAGAGAGAAGAAGATATATTTTGAAGAATACTACTAGATAAACAAAAAATTGCTCTAGATCTACAAAGATCTGAACAGATTCAATTTGAAAAAATGAGGGTTTTGAGAAAAGGGGGTGGGTTAAAGGAAAAATCTAACAACAGCCACAAAATTAATTGTACTCTCAAACATTGATGATCACAAGGCGGGTTCATAAGAAAAACAAAGAGCCTAATCTGAGTCAGAGGTAGCAATTTTGATAGGGTAGAAAAACACCGAATAACCCCATATCTGGTTAGGAATTAAAGGGGTTTGGGAGATTTTTGGGGTGACGGTGTTTCTAGAGTTTGGGGTGTCTGAGAGAGACGAGAGGACAAGAGCATTAGGGGGCGGTGATCTCTGGAGAATGGGTAGGGTTTGGGGGGTCGTTTGGTTTAAAAACGAAAGGGGTGATGTGGACCGTTGATCTTAGAGATCAACGGCCATGATTAGAGGAGGTTTGGCTTGGATAGAGATTATTTGATTTGGGCTTGGGACGGATTGGACATAGGTTAATTTGAATTGGGCTTTGGGGGGGGGGGGCGAATTTGGATATAATTAAAGGGGCTATTTGTTACATACCTAATTTATTAATAATATAATTTTATAGAATAATTTATAAATGATAAAAATATCATTTATGTATGAAAATAATTTAAAAGTATTATAAAAATATAAAAGTTAATTTTCATGGGAAATAAAGTATTTATGCATGTATGGGCTATTATTGAAAAGTTATTACAATTATAACCATAACATGTACATATTGCTATTCATGAAATAATCACAACTTAGTAAATATGTAAAATGATAAGTTTATGAAAATAAAATTATCATAAAATCATTAGTAATGCAATTAATAATTATTTATATGCTAAAATGCTAGAATAAAGTTGTAAATTCTTTTAAAACTACAGGAAAATTATGAAAAATACTGGTTGATGCTCATGCATTATTTTGAAATTAGATATGCATTTTAAAAATATACGAGGGAAAAATGGAGTATCAACAGCTGTCCCTCTTTATTCGGGAAGGATGAAAGAGTTTTTGGGTAAAGAAATGATGACCGATTTTGACAGAATGTGCGTTTTGAAAAATATAAGCCGAACCTTGGTCTTTGAGCTTCCTATATATCCTTGATTTTACAGGAATCAGTCCATGTGTAGTTCTGGGACCACCGGTGAATAAAGCCAATCACATTGTTATAGGAATTGATGTATGCTTCTGAAAAGTTTCCTTTCAAGGAGGACAGTACCAGATGGGTTTATGTTGAGCTATGAATACGAGTCTGAAATATGATGGATGTATCATACGACAGATATCTAAACGGTCACAGAGTGAGGGTGGGTAATTGATAAGAATCGGTTAAATGGCAGAGTGTAAGTGGTATGAGCGAAAACCGGAGCGAAGGTTGCTCCTGTTTGAAAACCAGTTTCCTCCTGTATTTCCTGCAAAACTTAAAACATGACGTATGCCAATATATGGATTACTGAGGGAATCTAAACATAATGCAAATTCCCATTGGACCATGAAGATTGTCTTTGGACGGTTCGAGATCCTTAGACTATGACGTCCTGGGCCATGAATTGCATGGTAAGGGGTTTGCAGGCCATGAAATGATGTTCTCGGGCTATGCAAATAGTGCCTCCATAATGAAAGTTTGAGGGATCCTCAGGCCATGTCATGGTGTCTTCAGCCTATGAGGATGATGCCTTCGGACCATGACGCCTTTGGACAGGTTGGCTATATGTCAGCCCATGAAGTGCAAAGACATGATACAAAAAGTGATAGCAAGACAAAGCTTAGACTTGTGCAAAGTTTGGGGGTAGAGCTTAGCCCGAGGGAAGAAGATAGTACAAAGTTTAGAATAGAGCAATAGGACAATGCTTAGTCCCATGAGAAGGCATGGCTTAGCCTTATGCAAATACGAAGGCAAGGTTTAGCCTCATGAAACACTTGAGACAAGGCTTAGTCTCATGCAGATAGGGAGACAGGGCTTAGCCTCGTGCAAGACTTGAGACATGGCTTAGTCTCATGCAAATCGGGAGGCAGGGCTTAACCTTATGCAAGATTGGAGACATGGATTAGTCTCATATAGAGAGAAGGCAATTCTTAGCCTTATGCAAATACGGAGCCAGGGCTTAGCCTCATGCAATATTTGAGACAAGTCTTAGTCTCACACAAATAGGGAGGCAAGGCTTAGCCTCATACAAGATTTGAGACAGGACTTAGTCTCATGCAGAGAGAAGGCAATGCTTAGCCTAATAAAAATATGGAAGCATGGCTTAGCCTCATGCAAGGATCGATACAAGACTTAGTCTCATGAAAGGAGAAGGCGGTGCTTGGCCTGATGCAACTAGGGAGGCATGGCTTAGCCTCGTGCAAGATTTGAGACTGGGCTTACTCTCATGCAAGAAGAAGGCACTGCTTAGCCATATGCAAGTAGGGAGGCAGGACTTAGCCTCATGCAGGATTTGAGACAAGGCTTAGTCTCATACTAGGAGAAGACAATGCTTAGCCTTATGCAAATAAGGAGGCATGGCTTAGCCTCATGAAGGATTTGAGACAAGGCTTAGTCTCATGTAAGGAGAAGGCACTGCTTAGCCTTATGCTAGTAGGGAGGTAGGGCTTATCCTCATATAGGATTTGAGACAAGGCTTAGTCTCACGCATGGAGAAAGCACTGCTTAGCCTTATGCAAGTAGGGAGGCAAGGTTTAGCCTCATGCAGGATTTGAGACAAGGCTTAGTCACATGCAAGGAGAAGGCAATGCTTAGCCTTATGCAGTAAACAAGTAGCTATTAAGAGTAGAATGTGTCTTAGCTTGAGATATATTTGTGTCTGGTAGCCCGATTGATAGTAATTTTGATGTGTGTATATTAGCGGATGCTCCTGTTATGTCCATGGTTCCTACACCTAAATTAAAATTGTGAGTTTGGTTAGAGGGGGTTGGTTTGTGTCTTTATCTACTGGTTCTGCTTTCATCAATATGCACTTATTGATGAAAGTATGGTTATTTTAGAAAAGATAGTGAAATATCAAGTAATTTTTGATGAACTAATGACTGTAACACGTTTCAGAGACATTACAGCTTTCTTGTATTAGAATTTTGAGGGTCCTCCTCAAAATTCTGCCCTAGTTTGGTAAATGATCCTTCAGCCATTTTGCGTGCGACGAAACTTGCTAAAACTTATTCTCAAAATTCTACCCCAGTTTATTAACCACTTTTTGACTTTCTAGCATATGATGGCGTTCACCGAACTTGCTCTAAAATTTGGAGGGTCCTCCTCAAAATTCTGCCATAGTTTCTGGTGCTAGGGGATATGAAGATTTTGTTAATATATGAACAAACACGTTGGGCTGCCTACGTGTCCCCTCTTAAATGGGAATCAAGCGAAGTGTAGTTCAGTTACATCATATGAAGGAATGTAAACAATCTAAACATAGTCTCTCTTGACTGCGTCTGAATTAATTTTTTTGCCAAACTTCGTTGTCCATTTCTGCAAGTATGAGTTCTCCTCCTATTAGCACCTGGTGAACCATATAAGGAACTTTCCAGTTGGGATATAATTTACCTTTGGCTTCATCTTGATAAAGGAAGATCTTCTTCAGCACCAACTGTCCTTGTGCGAATTGCCTTGGTTTGGCCCTTTTGTTGAAAGCTCTGAACATTCTGTTATGATGTAGCTGACTGTGACATACTGCATTTTTTCTCTTTCCATCTATGAGGGCTAGTTGTTCATAGTGGCTCCTTATCTATTCTGTGTCACTAAGCTTTATTTCTTGTATGATCCTTAAAGAAGGAATTTGCATCTCGGCTGGATGACTGCTTCAGTACCATAAACTAGTAAATAGGGAGTTGCCCCAGCTGACATTCAGACTGTAGTGCAGTACCCCATTAGAGCAAAAGGTAACTTTTCATGCCATTGTTTGTGGTTTTCTGCCATCTTCCTTAGTATTTTCCTGATGTTCTTGTTTGCAGCTTCCATGGCTCCATTCATTTGAGGCCAGTATGCTGTGGAATTTTTGTTCTTATTTTGAAGGTTTCACTATTGATATTGGCAGCATTATCAGTGATAATTGACTCGGGAACCCCGAATCGGCAAACAATACGGTCCTTGACAAAATTCGCGATGACTTTCTTGGTTACAACTCTATAGGATGTGGCCTCTACCCATTTTGTGAAATAGTCTATAGCTACCAAAATAAACCCGTGCCAGTTAGACGTTGTGGGCTCGATTGGACCAATGACATCCATTCCCAGGCAACAAAAGGCCAAGGTGCACTGGTCGTGTTGAGCTCATTAGGTGGTATCTTTATTATATTTGCATGTACCTAGCATTGGTGGCATTTATGAATGTACCAGATGCAGTATGTTTCCATGGTCATCCAAAAGTATCCAGCTCTGAGTATTTTCATGGATAGAACAAAACCGTTCATATGTGGTCCACAAGTTCCGATACATATCTCCTCGAGCAATTTGGAAGCCTCCTTTCCGTTAACACACCTTAAAAACCCCAGATCAAGAGTTCTTCTATACAGGGTCCCTTCATTTTGGAAGATGTGATTGGACAACCTCCGTAGAGTGCATTTCTAAGTATGGTTTGCCTATTCCAGATATTCTCCTTTTGACAAATATTCCTTGATGTCGTGGAACCAAGGTTTTCCGTCTGTTTCTTCTTCGACATAAGCACACTAAGCCGGTTGGTTATGGATTTTCACCATGATGGGATTGATGAAATTCTTGTCTGGATGTTGTATCATTGATGGTAGGTTGGCCAGTGCGTCTGCAAACTCATTTTGAATTTCGGGCACATGTTTGAATTCTATCTTTGTGAATCTCTTCATTAGTTCCTGCACATAATACAAGTATGGAAATATCTTGGTGTTCTTCATAGCCCATTCTCCTTGAATCTGATGTACCAAAATACCCGAATTACCAACTACCAGCAACTCTTGCATATTCATATCGATGGTCAGATTGAGCCCATGATGCAAGCCTTTTATTCTGCCATGTTGTTGGTGCATGGGAACCTAACCTTCACGGATACAAGTTAACGTTGATCTATTTCTGATACCAAAATTCCTCCGATGCCCGCTCCTTTAAAGTTTGCAACCCCATGGAAGAACATTCTCCAATCGTTGTAAGCTTCAGAAATGTCTTTTCCCTTGAATGATACATCTTAATCAGGAATATATGTTTTAAAGGGTTCGTATTCTCCTTCCAAAGGATTTTTGGCAAGATGGTCTTCCAATGCTTGCCCTTTGACTACTTTCAGAGCTACATAGACAATGTATAACTCACTTAATAATATCTGCCTTTTGGCTAACTTCCGGGTCGGCATAGTCTTTAGAAAGATATACTTTAAAGGGTCCATCCTGGATATGAGGTACGTGGTATAGACACAGAAGTAATGCATCAATTTCTGAGTTGTCCAGGTCAATGTGCAGCAAGTGTGTTCTAGTAGAGAGTATCGTGCTTCATAAGGTGTGAACTTCTTACTCGAGTAGTATATGGCTTGCTCCTTTCTTCTGTCTCATCATGTTTTCCTAAAATATATCTGAAAGCTTTGTCTAATACGAACAGATAGATTAGCAAAGGTCTCCTATGTTCTGGCGCAACTAAGACTGGCGGTGTAGATATGTATTCCTTGATTTTGTCAAAATCCTTCTGATAATCTTCGGTCCGACTAGTTTCAGCATCTTTCCTTGACAGTTTGAAGATGGGTTCACATATTACCGTGGACTGTGCTATAAAGCGGCTGATGTATTTGAGGCATCCTAGGAAGCTCATCACGTCCTTTTTGCTCTTTGGTGGTGGTAACTCTTGTATAGCCTTTACTTTGGACGGGTCCAACTCGATTCCTCGGTGGCTAACAATGAATCCTAACTGTTTTCCTGCAGGAACCCGGAATGCACAATTTGTAGGGTTCAATTATTGATTGTACCTCCTTAGACTGTCAAAGAACTTTCTCCAATTTGCTATGTGATATGCGCCCCTCTTGGGTTTGATGATGACGTCGTCCACACACACATGTATTTCCTTGTGTATCATAACATGGAAGATGATTATCATGGATCTCACGTAAGTAGCCCCGATATTCTTTAGACCAAATGACATCATTTTGTAGAGGTACACTCCCTATGGTGTGATGAAGGTTGTTTCCTCTACGTCTTTTTCGTCCATCCAGGTCTGGTGATAACCCGCGAAGAAGGCTACAAAGGATTGGAGTTCATTGTTGGTGCAATTATCCATCATGATGTGTATGTTTGGAGGTGGAAAGTCATCCTTGAGACTTGCTCTATTTAAATCATGATATTCGACACACACCCTGACCTTCCCATCTTTCTCCGAAACTGGTACAACGCTGGCCAGCCAGGTTGGGCACTCAACTACCCTAAGGACTTTGGCTTTGTTCTTCTTAGTGACTTCCTCCTTGATTTTCAGGCTCATATCTGGCTTGAACTTTCTGAGTTTCTACTTCACTGGCGGACACATTGGATTGGTAGGTAACTTCTAAGCCACTATGGATGTGCTCAGATTGGTGATGTCATCATATGACCATGCAAAAATATCCTCATACTCTTTCAAGAAACGAGTATATTCTTCCTTCTCTAACGGTGATAATTGAATGCTTATGCGAGTTTCTTTGATGGTTTCGAAATATCACAAATCGATTTCTTCGATTTTGTCCAGGTTGGACATAGGTTTGTTCTCAAAGTCCTCAAGCTCTCTGACAACTTTCTCAAGTATTTCATCTTCTTCTTCTGAGTCACTATCCTTATATTGCGTTGCCTCATTATATGTCACAAGCATCGGTTCATCAGGAAAAGTAATAATGATGAATAATAAATAGTAATGCATCGATTAAATTTTGAAAATATCCAAAACAAGTACGGCTCGATGGCTCGAGCAACTACTTCGAAACAAAATGAGTCTTCAAAAAAATTACTAAAAATATCTTAAATTCATAGCATGGCTATATAACAAATCAGGCTAAATGCCAAGATACCTAGGGACTCGATGGGCCCGATATGATGTGGCGGCCAAATTCCTGAGAACAACTCCCTTCTCCATAGTCTGAATGGTGAGGCCTTCTTCTTCCCCCTCATAAACTATCGCACTACAATCCATATCCTCTTCTTCTAGGAACATGTTTCTCAGTTAAACCAAAGCTTTTTCCTCTGCTGATCCCCATATTGTATCGGCCTGATGAAAAGTATGACCCATATGTGGAACTAGTTGCTCAATAGACTAATAAAGGCCACGCCATGGTGGTGAACAATCATTACACTCCTGTCAGGTATACGAGTACCCCAGCCCGAAAGTTGTGCTGTGACGTTTCAACTGTATTGGGTTAGTAATGCCCTGGAGATCCTTTTCCAGTCCTTTGCTAGGTTTGTACCTAGTCCATGCCAGTATGATTTCTACTTTGTTACTCCACCACTTATCCTTCTCAATTGCATTGACATGTTAAATATGGTGATAAGTTTCTCCACCCAGCTTTCTTCTATTCTCGGTGACCGGGATAGTTTGAATGGTGTAGATGGGTTTACTTCCATCTCCGTGAATGATTACCTCCTTGTAGTTCAACTCGAACATCACGGCCTGGTGCAGCATGGAAGCCACAGCTCTAGTGGCATGTATTCTAGGGCGACCCAATAGAAGATTGTATGTAGATGATATGTCAAGCACTTGGAATTCAACATCGAACCAAGTTGGCCCCATCTGCTGTCACACCTCCTTTTTTACCACCCCGAGAGGGTAATATTAGTGAGTTATTCCAATTAAAGTAATATTATTCGAAATGGGATTATTTAGTTTATTTTTTAGAGTCGCCACTTGGAATAGTTTATTTGGTGTCGTAAGTGACCGATTTATTTTAAAATTCCAAATCGAGGAAATTTCAACTTTATTTTTTTTTTAAAAGTCAAAGAACCAGAAATTCTAAGTGAGGAATTCTATTAATCCGGGAGAAGGTGTTAAGCATTCCCGGGTTCTGTGGTTCTAGAATAGTCATTTAAACTATTAATAATTATCCTATTATCTAATTTACTACATGTTTTAACTTATTGTGCATTTTTAGCTTTGTAACCGCTTTTAATTATTTTATGGAATTAATCTGGAACAAGTTACGATTTTCATACAGTCGTTTGTTCGATACACATTGTGAATCATATCGTGGGTACCGTACCCACTATCTACAATATGTTTAATTAATTCAAGGTTATTAGAATTTTTAGGTGTCACAACTACGTCACAGGAACCGTATCCGTAGCTATGATGATTTTGTTATAAACGCGCCTAAAGCAAACTACGAATGTTCAAAATATTTTCTACACTAAGTTATAATTAATGTGAGGGACATAACTTATGGATTTATGTTTGTGTATGACATACCTCGATTTACTTTAAAAGGTTTGTATTCACTAAGAAAAACTAAGGATACTCATTTATAAACCTAATTTGAAATTCACTAAGAAGTCTTTAATCATGGACATGCTAAAGGTGAAAAGTTAGGTTTTTTGATCAATTTGAAAAGGGTTTTGGACCAGCAATGGCCCATTACTTTTTTATTTAAGGGGAATCAGCATTGAAGATGTATTTGGGCTAAAGACTTGGCCCAAAATGAAAGAAAATTGAAGGCCTTACTGGTCCAAAACAACGCACATTGGGCTTATAATAGGGGGCCGAGTCACTACATATTTTTCTAGTTGTGCCTATCCACCTCTACATCTGAATTATCCCAACTCGCATATTTACAATTGTTATATCTCAACTTGCTGTTAAGTAGAATCAGAATTTAAAGATTAAAACACAATTCTAGTTTGGAAGATTAATCACATGATTCACAAGGTAAAGTAGCATGCATGTATTTATACAAAGATTCTTAAAGGAAATTCACAATTAAAGATCACCCTGCTGGGTTTAACGCCCAGGCCCATTCGCCTGGGCCTAGACTTGCTCAAGTAATTCCCATACTGGGCCTTGTTGCAAGTGTGACCCAATTTGTGCCATATTCAAACCATTATGTAGTAATAGGCTGTGTTTATTACAAAGCAGTTTTACTGCTGTGAAACTAAATTAGTAATCAAACTCAATTAAATTTGAAATAAAAAACATTCTAACAGTCCATTTTTACTGCTGAAAGTGCAAGAATGTACAATATACTCCTAAGTATAACTAAGCATCTAAAGAAGAAAAGAATAGAAAATTTTGAAGTAAAGAGCAAAATTCTTCCTAACTCCAAGCCTTTCCACTATCACCAAATCCTTCAAACCAGCTTCAACTTGCAAGAAATCAGCTATAGAGTTGTTTCTTACAAGTCGGCATTCAAAACTCCAGCCCTGAAATTGCTTTACCTTATTGCGACTCACATACAAGACAACATAGATAAAGTGCAAGTTTCAACATTTATGGAGACCCATTGACTAGTATATTCTTGACTTAAATGATAAAAGAATCAGAAAGACAGAAAGGAAACCACTTCAGCAATTGAAAATCCATACTTAAATAGTAAAATCTACTACATTCATACCAAAACAGTCGAGTATCATATGGAAGCCATTCATTATACATATTTTTGCAAACTTGCTGATACTAAATTATCATGAAACAAGAAGTAAATGAGAGGAGGTGGGATTAATACCTTGTAGCAGCACGAAACAAATAGTAAAATAGAGATGAAATACTAATCAGAACTTTGAAGAAAGAGCAGACCACAAAACTAAGCAGCTACAGTGAAAATCAACCTAGAGAAAATCCAGATTCAACACTCAAAATGTCTCCAAAATTAGAATACCAGCCTAGAAGTCTAAACGGGAAAAACTGAAATTTTCGGAGAAACATTTAAGAAATTTTTTCTCTCTTTCTTTTCAGAACCTTTTTGTGTAGAAAATGCTGATGACTCTCCCCTGTTAATGAGTTCCTAGCTTTCTTTTTATATGGCATATCTAGAAATAACATCTAGGAATATTCTGCCCTAAATCCCTTAGATAATACAACCCTTTTTGACAGAGAAAATCAACAGCTGTCTATTTTCAGCATCTTTTTAAAATAATTCTTGATAGCTATATACTTCTAGAACCTTCTTCGCTTAGATATTTTCTCAAAACTTATCCTAAGTTTCTTTTAATTCAATTAAGCCCCTTCAAAATTTTAATATTTTACAAACTAAGGCAAAACAATACAACAGTCAATCAACAAATCAAAAATACAAATTAAAATGACAACAGAAATAAAATAAAAGAGATGATGCAATTTGAACTAAAACCAACATAATTAGTAGACAAAAAAGTTTATTTAATTAAACCTTAAAAAAACCAAATTTAATCGACTAATGTACCTGCACGGTAATCAAACAAAAATTAATATAAACTGCAAAGATAGACTAAAGAATAATCCAAAACAAATACTGAATCTAACATGGAAAAGTGGAAGAACAAGCAAAATCATTTCATGCATCAAACCTAAGAATGAACCCCAATCAAACTAAGTTTATACAATTGAAATTAAACTTTACAAATGAAATGTTAACATGTTTCACCAGATGCAAACTAAAAATAACAAAGCAATTATGATTAAAAGAAAAGAAGAACCTAAAACATCCGGCTAACAACACAATAAAGGAGATGAAATGGGTAATCACAAGAGGAAAGGAGAAAAGAAGGGCAAAGGGATTACCAGAACTTGTTCCAACCGGACCAGTCAGGGATTCGATCGAAATTCACTGGGGTGAAATGAACTTAAAATACCTGTGACGACCCGACCCGTCGTCACGTGAGTTACCGCCCCGTTTTCCCCTTATTTTATTGCTTTATGTTTCATTATCGGCATTGAGTGCGTTAGAATTTAATTGGAGTAATTTTAATAAGAAATGAGACACTTAGTCTCTTTTAAGAAGACTTAAATTGGAAAAGTCAACCGGATGTTGACTTGTGAGTTAGAGGGCTCGAAATTGAATTCCGATAATACGGTTCGCTGCGGTTGATGATTTAAGGCTTAGGAGCGCAATTAGAAGTAATTTTGGAGGTCCGGTGAAGAAGTTAGCCTATTTTGGCGAAGTTAGTATTTTGGCGATTTTCGGTTGATAGGTGATATTTTGATCTGAGGGTTGGAATGGAATTCCGAGAGTTGCAGTAGCTTCGTTAGGTGATTTTGGATATGTCTACAAATTTTCAGGTCATTCGGACGTCGTTTGGTCGGGTTTTTGATCGAATGTGCAATTCGGAAGTTTTTAAGAAACTTAGGCTTTGATTTGATGAAAATTGAGGATTTTGATGTTAACGATGGCATTTTGGTGATCCGAGCAAGTTTGAACGAGGTAATAGAACATATCTGTGCTTTTGGTTGAGGTCCCGATGGCCTCGGGGTGATTTCGGATGGCTATCGGGAGGTTTGGAGTTCATTATTGCAGCAGAAAAAAATTGCAGAGCATATTTGCTCTATGCGATCGCAGAGAGTGTTATGCGATCGCATAGAAAGAATTCTGAGGGGTGATTGGTTTTTATATGCGATCACAATGTGTGTTATGTAATCGCACAGTGTAATTTTGGCCCGGGAATTTTTGTAGGAGTTTGTTCTATGCAATAGCGTGGGAGCTTGTGCGATCGCATAGTGTATTTTGGTAAGTCTGTGCGTTCGTGAGGTATATGATGCGTTCGCATAAGGTAAATTCTGGGAGTTCAATTTTTGTGCTATGCGATCGCAATGGGATGTATGCGATTGCATAGAGTTAAGCATCTGGGCAGACAGGTTTTAATAATATTTCATCCGCGAGCCTATGCTATTTTCCTCCATTGTGGAGCGAAATTGGAGCTTGGGAGAGCGAATTGAAGAGGGATTCAAAGAGAAGCAATTGGAGGTAAGTTTCTTGGACTCAAAACTCGTTTTTCTTGTGAAATCCATCTATGAAATCATGGAAATTTAGCTAAAATGGTAAAAGCTATGGCTTGAAAATTTGATACTTCAAATTGGGATTTGATAGGTCATTTAAGCTCGGATTTGGGAGTTCTTGGTATGTACGGACTCGTGGTGAGATAGGGAATCCGGTAATGTAAGTTTCGAAATTTTTCGAGAAGCGGGACCGGGGCTCGGGTTTTTCTAGTTTCGAGATTTTTGCTATATTTCAATTATTTTCGATTGGGTGTTGTCCATTTGGTATATTATGATGTATTCGCTCTGTTTTTGGTTAGATTCGACACACGAGGAGGCCAATTTGAGGGGCAAGGGCGTCGCGAGCGAGGAATTTCACTTGTTCGAGGTGAGTAATACTTGGGAATGATATCCTGAGGGTTTGAAACCCCAGATTTGCCCATCTTAGTGCTGTATTGTGGTGATTTGCATGCTGGACTTGAGCGTGGGGTAGAGCACCGTTGGGGATTGTGACTTGGTCCGTCCCGGTTGTTGGTTTTTACCGTGTAATTGTAAATGATTTGTTGTTATCGTTATGACTTGGGCTCATTGCCATACTTGGGGCTTATAGCCGATTATTTGAACTCTTTATGAACTATCATCACTGTTTCCTCACTATTTGAAATATTATTTGAACTCAGTCCATGTGATTTACACTGTTTCATGAACTCAGCTATATTTTTCTCAAACTTGGAGTTTTAACTGATATTTAAACTATTGTTTGAGCTGAGTATTATTGTTTTACTGATGTCCGAGGGGCTTTTGACTATTTTGGACTGATTGAGGCCGAGGGCCATATGTGAGGGCATGAAGAGTGATGTAAGGAGGCTTTCAGGCCTCGAGTTTTATGTGAGGAGGCTTTCAGGCCTCGAGTGTTATTTGTGCATATGCATCTACATGCATGGATCGGACTGTACGCTACAGTAGTATATTGCATGGATCGGACTGCACGCTGCAGTAGTATATTGCATGGATCGGACTGCACGCCGCAGTAGTATGTTATATGGATCGGACTGCACGCCGCAGTAGTATATTATATGGATCAGACTGCACACCGCAGTATTATTGCGCTTGGGCTGTAGGAGCCCCTCCGGAGTCTATACATACCCCCAGTGAGCGCAGGGTACCCATGGATTGGGCTACGCGCCGTAGCGGTCATATGCATTGCATTGCATTTATGCTTTCACTCCTGTTTGTACTACGTGGCATGACATTTAGGACTCATATATCATTGGCATACATGTTATTACTTGACTTGTTGACCAAATACTCTAGTGTTACATGTTAAGGAGTGCTAAGCCCGAGAGGCTGATATTGTGCTTGGTGAGTTGGGAGTGCTGAGCCCGAGAGGCTGAGGTTGTACTTTATGAGTTGGGAGTGAGCCCGCGGGGCTGATACTGCACTGAGAGGTTGATACTGAGCCCGAGGGGCAAATTTATGATTATTTCCTGCTTGTCGAAATTATTTTTCGCAACTGTTGAAAAGGCATGTTTTCAAAAGAGATTTTTAACTGAGCTTGATATTTTCTAAAGGATTCTCTCGGTGTTATGGTTTCAACTATTTTTCTAAAAGGGTTGTACTTTCTGTTATAGCATTTTGGAGTGCTCATACGTGTTTTCTTATTGCTCAGATATTATTCGCTCTTATTACCACTGAGTTTGAAGTACTCACTTTACTCCCTGCACCTCGCGTGCAGTTGCAGGTACTGTTCACCCGATAGCGGGTCAGTAGCGGATTGAAGGTATTACTATCATAGCTAAGTAAGGTGACTGCCGGCGTTCGCGGCACCGAGATTCTTCTTCTTCTTGTTTTCCAGATTTTACTCTATGTATTATATATTTTAAAATTGTAATAAACACCCTCCTAGATGCTCGTGACTTCTAACACCCCGGTCGGGCTGTATTGGGCTGTATTCATATCGATTAGTATCATTAATTCATATTTGAACTGTTATGTAACTGATTAACTGCTTTAGGTGGTGTTCTGAAATGGTCTGGCTGGCGTTGTCTTCACGAGAGGCGCCATCACAACCGGGTTTGGGAATTGGGTCGTGACAATACCATTAATCGGCTGTTCTCAACAAAAACAGCTGACTAATGGAGGTTTTGGGTTCACACAAACACAAATTGCCTGAAGAAAAACCAAAAGAAGGGAGAAACTAGGGTTCAGGGTTTGTAGATTTGAAAATTTTGGGAAATTATAGGTGCTTTTGGGGAACTGGCTATAAGATGGTGGTGAGGGAAGGTTGAGGGTCATATGGTGTGAGTTTTGGGCCGTTTGGTTGATTTTGGGTTTTTGGATTCCGAGCTTAGATCTATGATTCGATGAGTTTGGTAAAGAATTGAGGGAAATGGTTTGGAGATTTGTAAAGGGTAGGGAAAGGAGATTATAGGGTGTAATTTTAGTAGGGTTTGGGGTGTCGCCACTGACGTGGGGCGATTTTCAGCGGCGGAAGAAGGGGGAGCCGGCGAGGGGGTTTAGGGCGGCTAAGGTTTGGTTTATTTAAGTGATAGAGATGAAAAGGGTGGTGTCTTTTGGGGTTAGGGGGTGTTTCGGACAATAATATAGTAAATTGCTAACCAGTTCCCAGCCGTTCAATTTGTGATGATCAACAGCTAGGATATTTTGGGGTAAAATGAGGTAGTTTTAGGAGGGCGAGAGACAGGACAGGGTAAGGCTAGTTTTGGACTTGGATCTGGGTTGATTTGGGAATGGATTTGGGTATTAAAGTGGCCCAAATTCAAACCAAACCCCTTTTTCTTCAATTCTTTTTCTTATTTCTTTTTCTTTGTTTTTCTTTTTCTTTTTCTTTAATTAAAAATACTAAAATTAAATTCCAAAATTAATCTAAATAGTAAAATTAAGATAATTATAATTATAAATTTTATAATAATGACTTGATCCTAAACTAAAACTAGAAAAAAATCAATAATCCAAGAATTCAAAACAAAAATGTAAAAATAAGCCATTTTTTGTAATTTTCATTTTCAACAAAACAAATAATTAACTAATTAATCATAATAATATAAAAATAAAATCTAAAAGCAATGCATGATATTTTTGACATTTTTTAATGATTTTTTAACAAAAATTAAACACGCATAAAAATGTAAACAATTAATAAAATCCTACAAAAATCCTATCAAATAGAAAATAATTGGAAAGAATATATTTTCCTTGTTTTTATAGGAATAATTCACATAAGGAAAAAATCACATGCTCACAAAGGTTATTCTCCCCAATTATGGCCCTTAGAGACCCGTCAAAAGCTTTCATGTTCTTACTTCCTGCCCGTATATAGTGGAAATCTTTTCCTAATCTTTTCAGAGTAGTCAGCGGACTAATTTGAGGCTCAAGCCCCCATTTATTAGGACCCTGGCAATGAATTTATTTTCTAACTGTACCGTGATATGCAATGCCATGATGTGACTTAACCCTTCAGGCGGTAGTTCATCCTCATTGAAGGTAATCTTATGACTCTCCAACCCTTGCCCTACCATGTTGGCCATTTCTCCACTGGTGATGTTGTTAGGCATAAAAGCTTCATTTAACACCTTCATCAGAGCACTCTTATGTGCTTCAGAATTTTGCAATAGTGACAAGATGGATATCTGGGCGGCAGTCTTGGTTAAATGATCGGCAAGTGAGTATTCCCTCGCATGTACTTTCCCCTAGATATTATTAGACCTGGTTTCAATAATAGGTTGTTTATAGCAGTCTCCTTCCTTGATCCTCCAAAATTTTCTGTATAGATCCTTCCCGTTCTTGTTATTTCTTTGTGTGACATCAGATTCTTCCATCTTTGCTTTCCCCTTTCGGCTGTCTTCCGTAACATAGTCTGATGGTATGGCATTGGAATTGAATGGAGGTGTGGTTGCTACTGTCACTGTTATGGGTGTGGCCACTTATACCTCAAATGGAACGGGTGTGGCTGTAGGTGGTGCTACCTCTACCTTAAAAGTACCCGATGCAGTTACCTCAACTTTGACTTATAGTTGTATTTGTACCACAATAAGAGTGAGTGTGACTGCAGGCTTAAAGTCATCGCCTTCCCGAATGAGCCTGACTGACCCCTCAGGATCCGATTCTTATTTCGTCTCCATCACATGTACCCAATCACCTCTATGATCTCGAAGAGGATTTTTGTGGACGTTGGGTGCAACTTCTTTTGCTTGTATGACCTTGTTATCAAAAATTGTCTATATCTTATCTTTCAATGTCTGGCACTCATCAATGGTGTGCCCCTTCATACCGGAACGATATGAACAAGTTTTATTTGGGTTGGCCCATTGAGATGAATTTTCCATTGC
Organism: Nicotiana glauca; assembly: GCA_026770625.1. Lineage (NCBI taxonomy): Eukaryota > Viridiplantae > Streptophyta > Magnoliopsida > Solanales > Solanaceae > Nicotiana > Nicotiana glauca. The sequence continues at coordinate 27,036 of MU749011.1, forward strand.
CATAGCAAGAATAAGGGTGGCATAACCAGTAGACTTCAATCTTTCGTACAGCTGGTCGATGGGTTCACGATGGCGGTGTATTGTGCGGATGGTTTGCAATCAAAGTTAGGTCGGATTTTCTAGTAATTTAGACGAGTTGGAGGTGAATGACAGTAGGTTGGCTGGGTGTGATAAGTGTGATAGGCGGTGGCGGGTTGGGAATATCTAGGAGGTGAGGGTCTGTACGTAGGTGGAGGTGTTTAATATGTGAGAGGAGATATTGGGCCTTGGGCAACCATTACCACCCCTACTTCTTTCTTCTTTGATATGCCACTTGATTGTAATGCTTTGTTCGTGGACTGCAGTGCCTCAAAATTTGTCATTATCCCGCTTTAAATGCCTTCTTCAATTCTTTCTCCGAGGTTGATGATGTTGGATAACTTGTGATTCTCAATGACCATTAGCCTTTCATAATACTGTGGGTCCTGTGCCATGACAAAAAACATGTTCATCTTTTCCTCGTCTAATGTTGGTCTGGCCTTGGCTAATTTTGACCTCCACCGGGTAGCGTACTCGCAGAAAGTCTCAGTTGGTTTCTTATTTAGGTTTTGGATATAGAAGACATCTAGTACATTCTCTATATTGAACGTGAATCAGTTCGTAAAGTCTGATGTCATGCTTAATTGGCCAATTTCTTAGGATATTGGCTTATCTACCAGGACAGGGCATCTCCGGTAAGACTTCTCATGAAGAGCTTCATTCAGATCCTTTCGTCTTTTTCGACCCCCATAAGCTTGTCACAATAAGCTCTCATACGAACCTTGGGATCACCTTTTCCATCAAACATCTCTAACTTGGGAGGTTTGTAACCATCCGATAGTTCCACATCTAGTTGTATGCATAAATCCCTATAGTTCGGACCTTTTATCCATTTACCTCCTTCAACACCTTAAACTCAGCTTGTCAATTTCTTGATCTCCTCGGCCATGTTTTAATGAGCAAGTCTTTCTCAACTAATTCTAGATTATAGGAGATTGGTTTAGTGGTGTGAGGTATGGTTTCCATGTATATATGGTTATTTCGGTGAGCGCCAGGTATTTGGATATAGTGGTGATCATTGGTGGAGTTTTGAGGATCGGAAACAGGGTGAGGTTTGTTCTTAGGGGTGTGATAGGTAGTGATTTATAGGTACTGCATTGGTCGATGTGGTGTTGTAGAGGAATTGGTATCGGTAAAGGATTGGTGTTTTGAGGTGGAGCTGCATACTGATGGGGTGCGGGAAGATTTTGTGGATGTTGGTTTGGCATAGTTGGAGGAGGTGCTGTGTTTTGAGCATTTTGCTAGCTAACGTTTGGGATGTTTAGAGGGAGGGAGAGGTCTGCTAGGTTGCTTACCTGCTCAAGTTCACCTTGTAACTCCAGTATTTTCTGCTCTAATTGCAGGACCATCTCATTCTGGGACAGAGTGTTTCGACCGTTCGAAGTTTCGATATTCTCGGTGTTTTCCTTTCATATGTCGCTGAAGTCATCCATCTTAGACTTCCCTATGCTTTTCATATTTCTTGGAGGAGGAGGAGGAGGGCCTCTAGATCTTGTGTGATATGATGATGATACCAGTCTGTGCGAACTAACCTTATGGGATGGGAATAATAAAAATAAAGAAAAACAAAAGGTAAAAAAGTTAGTAAGTATTCTAAAAAATGCATGCAGCATTTAAACACATATTGCGAAAATGTAAATTCATATCCTAATTTGGAAGCCTCATTTTGCCTAAGGTAGACCTAGCGACAAATATGTTTAGAGAATTTCAGTACCAATAATTGCCTCATTTCATTAACGCAAAAATTGATGGACCCAAAACAACACTAAATATGATAAGTTACTAATGGCACTTGACCTTATTACATTTACAAAAAAGCAAATAAACCTAATCTACTTGGTCCCAGAAGGAACTTTTCTTGGCTCGATTCTCTTGTCGATCAGATCCCCCAGTTCGTACAGGTTCAACAATAAGAATGCCCTTGCTAGATATCCTCCTCCGCTTGCTTCAACGTTCTAGAAATTGGTGATTCTCTTCCTCATTTTCCCTTTCAATTCCATCAGACTGTACTCCTGATATTTCAGCTTTTTGCTGGATTTAACAGCTATCTCTTTCCACTCATTGATGATTTCCATATCATACTTGTGCTGCTCCATATGCTCAGTTTTGGACTTGCGAATTCTTTTGCACAGTTTGTTATATTTCACCTGTGCTTGGGCTACTTCGTCTATGACCCTGTTTCCTAGACCAACTCTACGCTCAAATATTCCCCCTATTTTATCATCCAATAATGAGGGGTAGAAGTAGACGTGATCGGCATGATACCGATTTGGCTCGATGGTATCCTTTTCTACGATAATCTTCGAGTGGCACATATGCTATGTGTCCTTTTTGTATGGAATGTCATCACCCTAAAAATCAGCTATGTAGTTACTCATTTTAGCAACCTGTGGTATGACCTACTTCCTGCCTGTCTCATAACCCTAAGGGGAGCATAAGGGTATATGTCCCTCAACCCGATTATCACCAAGTGTGGAACGTCCCTGGATAAGATAATGAACTCGTCGGTAGAGAACCATTCAAACATCCATTTAACCTGATCATCGGTCAAATTGATGAAAACCTGCTTCCATCCTATAGGATCCTTTGGTTGAGCAAACATGTCTGGGATATAGGTCATTTTCATGGGATGATGGAAGGCTATGTGATCATTCCACGACCTTCACAGAAACTCTTTCAAGTGATGACTCTTTTGGAGATGTTCTAACAACCAAACTTTTAGTAGCAGATTGCAACCTTCGAAGTATTTGTACCCTATCCCGCAGCGCTTTAAGGCCCGGTAGATGTATGCAATGATCATAGGGACGATGTTATATGTCTGCCCATCGATCCCTTCCATCAATATTTTTGCTACCATGGCCAGTCTGGTATGGATTCTTTCCCCTTGGATCGGGAATACTAGCATACCCAAGAAACAAACGATGAACACAAAGACCCTGCAGTGAATCCACCCAAAGGAGGTGATGGAGAATTCATAATCGAAGATATGGTAAGATCTGTTGTGACCATATCGTATGTAGGAATTTTTCACGCACTCCAAGTCACCATTCTTATTTAACCCTATCATCTTAAAAAATCCACTAGTAGTGCAATTTTTAGGTACCAATAAATCATGGCTATTCCAAGGTAGCCCAGCAAATCCCCTTATTTCTTCCAATAAAGGGGTCATTTCTATGTTTCCAAAGCAGAACATGGCTCTTTATTTGTCCCAGAACATTGTGGCAGCCTCGATCAACATTTTGTTTGATTGGAGGTCCAACAAAGAAGGCAAATTTCCTAATACCCTTTTCATATGATTTTGGTTGCTTGATATAAGATCCCTCCACCAATCTAGCAATAGTGATGGTATGTTACTAACCATGCCTAACCATGGGACTTCGTGCCTCATTTTCTACAAAACAAATATGGTTAGGCCCTTTCCATCTCCAGATCCGACTATTTATACAACAATGATTGGCATATTGCCACTTATTTCTCCAAAATTATTGCACACAATCATGGTTACGTCCGTTGAGATTATGGAAAACCTGATTGTCTTTTGGATAAGGGTTGTCTTTAAGGGTTATTATGTTGACAACATATTAACACGGCTAGGTTTTACCATGGTGTATGTACAATTAATCAGAATCAGTTTCGATAAAGGTCTATACTGGTACCCTAAAGCGGACAACTTGAGGGGGAAAGGCACGAAACCGTCGACTGCACCACTGATCGACTAGTTTTACCGCAAATACGCCTTTCGGCAATTAGCGGGTGATATATATAGGAAGAGCGCAAAAAATCATCAAGCATTGCTATAAGATTGATTACCCACGAGTGAAATATTATGTTGACCATGATTTATGCAGCAATAAATAGCAGGTTGTCAAAGTTCCTAAGGGCCTCAGGGACTACGGGCAATGCTCATACCAGGACACCTTTGCAAGAAATAGTTTTGTGAGCCAGTTTCAGAAAAGCCAGCTCAGTGTGTCAGATTTTAGAGGATTCTCATGGACTCCAAGGCAGTGCTCATACTGGAGGGGCAGGACCCTAGATATTCTAAGAGTAGGAGTTAAAATAGGAGATAGTTTGAAGAAAATAGTTTGGGATCTTTAGGAGGGGGTAAATAGGAACAAACTGAGTCATCTAATACTTAGAAGTAAAACAAAAAACCCCACTAATCATACAGTGGAAAGAAACAGGAGCACAACCTCTTCAAGCAAAATTTCGTATTGTCTAGGTTCGACTAAGTTTGATAGTTGTTACTAGGAAGGCATATGGACATGTATTAAACAAAGAGATGGAATGCTGGGATTATATTACTAATCAGACAGTCATACATAAAGGGGCAGTTAGAGTTGGGAGCATGGAAATTAGAAGTCTGTTAGAGGTAAACACTTAAACAGGACAGAAGAACATGTTAGTTGAGAATCAAGTAGACATAGGTCTAATTCACATATAAACAAACATGTAGACATGCTGAAAAGATGAAACACATAGGTCATGTGGATTAGGATCAGAAAATAGGAAGCACATGGATATAATTAGATGGAAGTAGGCATGTTGATTAAGAGTAACAACATGAAACACACATGTCTAATTGAACAGAAATAGACATGCTGATGACACGAAGCACACAGATTTAATCACATAGAAGTTTGAATGATAGCAGAAGTGGAGGCATACAAGCTATGAGATATCAATAGAAAAGTGAAGCAAAAAGCGATTCTAGGGTCTATCCTGGGCTTTCAGCCGGCTAGACAATGCAGCAAATAGAGAAAATAGGAATATTATGATGGAGGATATTATGAATAAGCACAAGAGCTTTCGTGTGTGTTTAAAAACAAAGTGAGGTTTATATAAAATTGAGTGGAGTAAAGTAAATAACGTAAAGCAGTTTAAAAGTTTGAAAATAAGGTAAAGAAAATAATCAATCATCAATTAGCTTGACATGGCCAATCAATTGGCAAAAATCATGGAATTATCCAAAAATAACTAGAAATTGAGGTTTAAATAAGGTAAGTGATAAGTCTGAAAGCTAATTAGAGTCAGAGCAACAAAAATCAACAAGTAACAATGAAATTAGTCACACAAATAAGGTAACACAAGTAAATTAGAGACCAATCTAGGGTTGGTAAGACAATCAGCCCCCTAATTAAGCTTAATAGGAATAATTAACTCAAGTACTGCCAATTAGGAGTCCCAAAATAAGGAAAGTAGACAAAATTATAGGAAGTAATTACCTCTGTAAAACAAAGCAATTTCAAACCCTAGACAGTTTAGATAATCAATCAATTACTCAAGAATTGCGGGCAAATATTAAAGCCAACAATCAAACAAACTAAAGACTGAAACATATTTATGAAAGAATCAGTATAAACAGATAATCAAACACATAGGAATCTTTAGAAAAGTTTTGCAGAAACAGACGAAGTGAAACCCTAATTCTTAAAAAATACTAGGAACGATTAAGAGTAAGGAAAATAGAAAATCTTTGAAGAAAAAACGCTATACAAACTTGAAATCATTTCAAATCTAAAGAGATCCGAACAACTAACACTAAGGAAGCGAAACCCTAATCTAGAGGAATGTTAAAATTGATTAACGATAAAGAAAACAATAGATTTTCTGTAGAAAACTACTTGATAAACTCAAAATCGCTCCAGATCTACAAGGATCCGAATAGATTCAAGATGAAAAGATGAGGTTTTTGAGAAAAGGGGGGCGGGGTAAAGTAAAAATCTAACCACAACAACAAAATTAATGGTACTCACAAATATATTTATGAACACAAGGTGGGTTCATAAGAAAAATAAAGAGCGTAGGTCGACTCTGAGTCGGATCTCTTTGAGATTCCCTCAGAAAACAGTAAGAATCGAACAACCAGTAGAGGTAGCAGGTTGGATAGGGCAGCAAAACACCAAATAACCTAATATCTGGTCAAGAATCGAAGGGGTATGGGAGATTTTTAGGGTGAAGATTCTTCTAGGGTTTGGGTTGTCTGGAAGAGAAGAGAGGACGAGAGCATTTGGGGGCAGCGGTCTGTGGATAATGGTAGGGTTTGGGGATCGTTTGGTAATAAAGGGAAAGGGGTAATGTGGACCGTTGATCTTGGAGATCAACGGCCATGATTAGAGGATGTTTGGGTCGGGGTAGAGATTATTTGATTTGGGCTGGGGTGGATTGGGCTTAGGCAAATTTTAATTGGGCCAGGGGGTTCCGATTTAGATATAATTGAAGGGGCTATTTGTTAAATACCCAATTTATTAATAAAATAATTTTATAAAATTATTTATAAATGTTACAAATATCATTTATGCATGAAAATAACTTAAAATAATTACTTAATATTATAAAAATCTAAAAGATTATTTTTTTGGAAATAAAGTATTTATGCATGCAAGAGCTATTATTGTAAAGTTATTGCAATTATTACCCTAACATGTACATATTGCTATTCATGAAATAATCATAGCTTAGTATAAATGTAAAATGATAAAGTTAAGCAAATAAAATTATCATAAAATTATTTGTAATGAAATTAGTAATTATTTTTATGCTAAAATGCTAGAACAAATTTGAAAATTCTTTTAAAACTATAGGAAAATTATGAAAAATATTGGTTGATGCTCATGCATTATTTTGAAAGTAGATATGCATTTTAAAAATATATGAGGGAAAAATTGGGTATCAACAGGTACCATTGTGGTATACTCATGCTACGCTTCTACACATCTTTTGTGCAGATCCAGGTACCTCTTACCAGCCTTGGCGCCCGTGAGTTCGAGTTAGGAGTTAGAGACTTCAATGTCTAACTGCTGGCATCTGTAGCCCTCGAAGTCTCCCTCTATCTATTTCTACTTCATTTCTTCCTTTTATGGAGAGTATTGTACATGGATGTTCAGTACTTTGTTGTAGAGCTTGTGACTTGATATCACCGAATTTTGGGAAATTGTGCCCTATTGAGTTGCAGAGTTCATTATATGAGAGTTAGTTAGTTTTTTGAAGTTTTTATCATTTCTCAATTAATTTTCTGAGTGTATGTTAGGCTTACCTAGTCTTAGAGACTAGGTTCCATCACGACATACTAAGGAGGAAAGTTGGAGTCATGACAAGTTGGTACTAGAGCTCTAGGTTCATAGGTGTCACTAGTAGCAAGCTGGTTTAGTAGAGTTTGTGGATCGGTACGGAGACGTCTATACGTATCTTTGACAGTCTATGGAACTGCTAGGAAAACATCACTTCTTTTATTCCTTGTTGTGCAAACTCGTTGATTTCGCAATTATAAATATTCTTTCTATTCTCTCATAGATGGTGAGGACACATACCACTGGATCTGATGATTAGGCACTCATGCACCTTGCTAGAACCGCAAGAGGCCAGGGCAGAGCCCGAGGACGAGCACATGGTTCAGCCAGAGCACCTATTCAAGCTGCGATAGAGGAGCCACCAGTAGCTCCAATTGGGGGGCAGACACATGAGACACATGTTACTGCCCCAGCACTTTAGGAGACCTCACCCAGTTTTTTAGCATGTTTGGTACTCTACCTCAGGCGGGGTTGATTCCACTTTCACCTACCATATCTCAGGCTTGGGAAGGAGCACACACACCCGCCACCTATACCCGAGCGCAGCGAGTCTAGGTTGAACAGGTTCCACATTATATACTAATGCAGCCAGCCGGTTGTCCCAGTTCAGCCAGAGGTTAGGACAGCAACGTCGGTGGCGGAGCAACTCAGACTTTAAAGGGACAAGAAGTACCACCCTCGTACTTTCAGTGGCTTAGCTTCAGAGAATTCACATGGTTTTCTTGAGGTATTCCATCGTATGCTCCATACTATATGTACTGTGGAGACAGGTTGGGTTGCTTTTACTATGTTCCAACTCAATGGTGAGGCTTATCACTGATAGCGAGCGGACAAGATAGGTTTCCTGGCCTAGGCAGTTTCACTCACCTGGGCTCAATTTTCAGAGATGTTCATGAGAGATGTTCAATCTGGTTTATGGCATTTGGGAGGACAACTTGTTCCCTTTAGGAATTCGGTTTTAAGAGAATTGAAGAGTCGCCACCTAATAATTTAAGTGCATTAAGACACAAAGAAGGGTTGTGTTTGAAAAACTAGAGATAGGGTAAGGGATTGAAATTACTCCAAAGGGAAGGTGTTAGGCACCCCTCAGAATCCACTAGTGTGGTTCCCGGCCAAGCTATTGTTGTGACTTAAGGTACAAATAACATATCAACAAGTAAGTCTTCAAATAATAGGGGATTTTCACATAAAGGTTAGAAATAAACAAAGTCGGAAAGAATTGAAGAGAGTTGATTTACAAGAAGCGTTTTAAAAGATCAAAAGAAACAAAGAACAAAGGGAAAGGGGTCCTAGGTTTATTAATAATATGGATAACCCCACACAACACTTGGTAATCACTTATACACGTGGTGTTATCGCATGGTCATCATACCCATATCTACCATTTCCTACCATGTTAAGGTATTAAAGCATGAAATAGTCTCATTTACTTATTGCATGCTATTACCCGCCCCAAATCTATCAATCCCGGAGATATTTGGGATTACTAATCCTAAAGGGAAGAGATGTTGGGCTTATTTGTGGTTTCAAAAGGGTTAAAATACTAAGGTGACAAACAAAACACATACTGCAAGTTTTGGGGGATAGCATATAAGCATATAACAAGGCTCAAACAAACCTCCTTTAAACCAGAGAAAGAACATAATTTAGCATATCTTACACGTAGTGTTAAAGGCAGACTGATTTATTACATAGTTTAGATAGGAAGCCTGAATCAGGCATTCCTGCTGGTTGTAGCTAGAAACATCTGATTCAGTTTATAGTTTTATCCTATAGTTTTCCTAGGTGTTAGATGAAAACCTATAGGCATGATATCTACAGATTTCAGAAATTAGAATAAAACTGAATGTAGATTGGTTTAGGGAAAAGAAAGTTGCTAGTAAAAAAAAGCGAGTTTTAGAAGAGCACAAGTTCTGCTACTGGTAATACGTAATTACGAATAGTTTCTAAACCTACCAATGAGTGGGGCGATTCCGATTTGAAATAGAACCCTATAGGCATGGTTTCCATTTGTTTGCCAACTTAAAACATTGTTATAGACATAGAAGAGTATAGAACTTCTACAACATAATATCTAAACTTTGCATGGTATCTGATTACATTATTTGGTTATTGGGAGCTATAGACAAGTTTGCCTAGTGAAAAGCAAGTATGCATGAATCAGAAAGGACCTACGGGTATATTCTGTACATACGTCTGCAGGAGCTATAGACATAGCATCTACATGAAAGTGCAGGATCCCTATGGTCATGGTATCTACATGAGAATGCAGAAGTTCTTATAGACATGGTAGCTAAATGAGAATGGAGAAGTTCTTATAGACATGGTAGAAAGATGAGATGCAGAAGTTCTTATAGACATGGTAGCTATACAAAATGCATAAGTCTTATAGGTATGGTAACTATATGAAAAATGCAGAAGTCTTATAGGCATGGTAACTATGTGAAAAATCCAGAAGACTTATAGGCATGGTAACTATATTAAAAATGTAGAAATTAGAGATTCCTATAGACACGTTATCTACCCATATACGTGCTTGGTTACTCTTCCCTTTTCACTTATCATCCCCAAAAGTTTATTACAATGTTATTAAAGTCCAAAACAAATCAAGTGAAGAAAATACATCAGAAATTGCACATTACAACCAATGAGATCTTGATTTAGACTTCCTGTCTGAAGTACGAAGTAAATCATCTCCAAAGATCAGATTATCATTTATCTCATTTGGATTGTGTTAGAGTTCCCTAAGAGCATTGCATGGACTCCGGGCCATGGTTGCACCCCAAATACATTACCAGATGGGACATAGTGAAGTGGAATGGCCAGCCCTTAAGTGTCCAAGTTCAGAGGGAACTCAAGGTCCCAAGACAAGGCTCACAGGGGGGGCAGAACTTAGAAACTAAGAGAGAGTGAAAGTGCAAGATTATAAAAGGGGAAAGGAAAAGGGAAACAATTCACATTAATACATACAAGGGTATAGGGAGTGGGTAGTTGCAAGAGATAAAAGCAGGCTAGTTGACATAAACCAACAATGAGAGATGATGGCACACCCATAAGCCTACTGGACATATTGTTTAGAGATTAGGATCCCCTAAGTGATAAAGTTTAATACATAGACAATAACTTGCATATTGCCATATTTTACACTTTAACTCAAAGCACATAAAGGGAATAGGGATAATGATTCATGGCAGAAATAAGCAAAAGGAAATCAACATGCTGAGGCAGAGATGTAGAAAGTTGTAAGTAAACACATTGTGGTGATGCTGGAGATCAAATTAGAACATACCCTTTTCAAGGAAACAACTAGGAAAAGCAGTAGTCTTGTGAAAGAAAGAATGCAGACAAGAAGAAAGAGTTCTATTATGTGAGAGTGAGAATTCAGAAGTGAAGGATTGTTAATCGTGTGTGCTTTGTGAAAAAAGGGTCGTGTATTTATAGTGTGAAAACCATGAGGAAATAATGTAAGAAAATAATAGAAGACTATTGTAAATCAATTACATAGGACTCCCTTTAATTAAACGATTCAAGATTCAAACGGGTATAACACAATTTAAGGAAAGATATTAATCAAACACTTTGTCCAAAGTAGGCAATTCGGGGAAAATACATAAAAGTTATTTAAGGAAATTTCAAATAAAATTTTGCAAAAATGGCCACTTTAAGCCATTACATGGCCAAATTTGTAAAAATAGTCACGTTTGGCATTTAAAACTCCTCAGTCTTGCATTGGCTTGTGGTGATGCGGAATGATGCCACATGAGCTCCAGGATGAGAAAGTTTCGAGCTTATTTTCTTAAACAAAATTTTGAAAAAAAAATAGCCACTTTAAGCCATTACATGGCCAATTTTGTAAAAAATAGTCACGTTTGGCATTTAAAACTCCTCAGTCTTGCATTGGCTTGTGGTGATGCGGAATGATGCCACATGAGCTCCAGGATGAGAAAGTTTCAAGTTTATTTTCTTAAATAAAATTTTGCAAAAATAGCCACATTGTCAAAATAAGCCCTTACATGGCCAATTTTGTAAAAAATAATCATAATTGACATTAAAAATATATTCTTAGTCTTGTGGAAATCTGTGGCGATACTGAGTGATGCCCCACGAGCCACAAAAATGTAAAGTTTTTCATCAAGTTTGTAATTGAAATCGGCCTCTATAATTTTCCTTCAAAAAAAAAATAAATAAATAAACATCTCTTTATTTTTGCATTAATTTGCAAGAACTAAGCTCGGTCCGATTCATGCGGTGTCATGATACGTAGGCAATCCACAAAGGATTCGAGCATAACAAAAAAAAACGAAAGGAAAGCCAATAAAGGCAAAAAGAAAAGGCAAAAAAACGATACATTAATGCTAATATGGTGATTTTATGTTGACATTTTAGAAAGGTGGTTGGTTTGTGATTTGTGGTGGTAACTCGTTTTTACAACACAAGGATAAAAGGCAGTTGGCATCCTGGCAACCCATTCGTACAACACTCGGGCGAAAGACAAACTGAACATGACCGGTCAGGAATTAGATACCAGTATCATGGACCCATCAAAAGAGGCGGAAGTGACAGACTTTAGATAATGAAAGAGGAGGTATATAAGTTGAGACAACAAATGGCTGTGATGCATCAGGCTTGGTCCAAGGGTCAGCCGGCGCCAGTTTATCCCACCGATTCAGCATATATCTCACCTTTAGCTCAGCTTTAGGAGCTTCCTCATACGAATGTATCTTCAGCTTTCCCTTCCTATCAACAGAATTATGGCACCACCTCTTATCTTCCCCAAACTCCATCACCCAAACAAAACCCTCCTCCGCCAATCACCCCTGTCTTTGTGGCACCACAATCTGCCAATGAGCCAGTGTTCCAAATTCACGACAGCCAGTACTACCCTCCTGAGCCTACCTTTAAAGCTCTTGAGCCATATTCCTACACCCCTCACTTCGAGCTCCCGGT
>MU749012.1:0-56233 GCA_026770625.1 Nicotiana glauca
CTCAGTCAATTCCAACTCATCGATATGTATCACTTCTTCATCAGGAAAATACGTCCTCAACGGCTCATATTCTTCATCGACCGGATTCTCGGCCAAGTGATCGGCTAATGCCTAGGCTTTTATTGTCGTCCTCGTCACATAGACGATGTCGAACTCCGTAAGTAGAATCTTCCACTTCGCCAATCTCCCTATAGGCATGGGCTTCTGGAAAATATACTTCAATGGGTCCAGACGAGATATGAGGTAAGTAGTATAAGATGACAAATAATGCTTCAACTTCTGTGTCACCCAAGTTAGGGCGCAACATGTCTTCTCAAGTTGAGTGTACTTAACCTCATAAACCGTAAACTTCTTGCTGAGGTAATAGATGGCCTGCTCCTTCCTGCCCGTGGTGTCGTGTTGCCCCAGTACACAACCAAATGAATTCTCCAAGACCGTTAGATAAAGAATCAACGGCCTCCCGGGCTCGGGTGGAACCAGCACAGGCGGATTTGATAAGTACCCTTTAATCTGGTCAAATGCCTCCTGACATTCTTTCGTCCATTCTATTGTAGCATCTTTCTTCAGTAACCGAAAAATGGGTTCACAAATCGCGGTGAGTTGAGTGATAAACCTACTAATATAATTTAACCTTCCCAACAAACTCATCACCTCGGTTTTGTTCTTTGGAGGCGGCAACTCCTGAATGGATTTGATCTTCGAAGGGTCTAACTCAATGCCTCGCCTACTAACTATGAATCCTAACAACTTTCTAGATGGAACACCAAATGCACATTTGGCAGGGTTGAGCTTAATATCGTACTTCTGAAGTCTTTGGAAAAACTTCCTTAGGTCTCTTACGTGATCTGCCTGATACCTGGATTTTATAATCACATCATCCACGTATACCTCAATTTCTTTGTGTATCATATCATGAAACACAGTAGTCATTGCCCTCATGTACGTTGCTCTAGCATTCTTCAAACCAAATGGCATTACCCGATAGCAATAAGTTCCCCATGGCGTGATGAAAGCCATCTTCTCTGCATCTTCCTCGTCCATCAAAATTCGATGATACCCAGCATAGCAATCCACAAAAGACCCGATCTCATATTTGGCACAATTATCGATTAAGATATGGATGTTGGGTAACGAGAAGTTATCCTTTGGGCTTGCTCTGTTCAGATTGCAGTAGTCGACACATACCCTGATTTTTCCATCTTTCTTTGGCATTGGCACCACATTAGCCAACCAACTAGGATGTCGAGTAACCCGAATAACCTTAGCATTCAGCTGCTTGGTTATTTCTTCCCTAGTCTTCACATTCATGTCTGTTTTGAACTTCCTCAATTTCTGCTTGACGGGAGGGCATGCCGGGTCAGTGGGAAATTTGTGAACCACTAAATCGGTGCTCAAACCCGGCATGTCATCATATGACCATGCAAAAACATCTTTGAACTCAATAAGTGCTTTGATTAATTCTTCCCTGGTGTTTGGTTCAATGTGGACGCTTATTTTAGTTTCCTAAACGTCATCCGCATCCCCCAGATTAATGGCTTCCGTGTTATTTAAGTTGGGTTTGGCTTTCTCTTCAAATTGGCTTAACTCTCTGTTAATTTCCTCGAAGGCTTCATCCTCGTCGTATTCCGACTCATTATCATATTCTATCTCTTGCACTACCAGTTCAGAATTAGATTGATTTTTTAGACTGGGTTGAAGATCCGTCGTGCATGCCATGTCATTAAGACCAGTATAAAGAGAACTGTTCAGAAAAGGAAATAAGAAAACAAAATTAAAACAAAATAAAGAGTAAAGAAGAAACTTTCATTGATTGAAATATGGGATAACAAAGTTTCACGCTTTGACGAGTACAAAATAAAAGAAAACTGGATTACAACCCTGGAATAATCCAGCTAAACATGAAGGAAAAATCAAAGCCTACTACCACGACTCCCTCCACATGGGAAGAGGAGTATCCATCTAATTGTTGATCTTGGGATTAGGCCCACAAACTGCACGTCTGCCTTGCTGGATCCTTCCCCAACTTCTACAATGTTGACTTCGGCAAATAATCTTTTAAAACCTTCATCCAAATCCCCATTCATACCAATCAGTGGCCCTGTAACCTTGGACAACAACTGCTTTTTGATGCTCGGCCTGACAAAAGATCGGGACAGGTATGGGATCGGCTTGGGAAGGACCCATGCCCTTTTCTTCATCTTTTTGGACCATCGAACATCCGCCGTTGTAGGCTTGAACCCTAACCCAAAGGTATCCAGATTCTTGGGCAAAGAAACCGGCTGAACAATACCCTGAAGATCAGCCCCCAAACCTTTGCCTGGCACAAACCCGTTTTCAGCATCTCCGAGGCTACCATGACAATTGCAACAGCTATTCTAGGAAGTGGGATGTTTTCACCCTCAGGAACCTTGTCCACTGAAACCGTATCGAAAACCTGGTAAACCCACGGTCCCTTGTCGTCATCAGTCTCTATGAAGTGTATGATGGCATCACTTACTGCGCATGTATTGTCTTCCACATGCACTACGATCTCTTGTCTATCCCACTCGAACTTGACCATCTGATGTAGTGTAGAAGGCACTGCTTTGGAAGCGTGAATCCATGGTCGCCCCAACAGAAGATTATAGGATACTGCGACGTCTAACACTTGGAACTCCATGGTGAACTCGACCGGACCAATTGTCAATTCAAGTATGATGTCACCCACTGTGTCTGTACCACCCCCATCGAACCCTCGAACGCAGATGCTATTCTTGTGAATTCTGTCATTATCAACCTTCAACTTGTTCAAGGTGGACAACGGGCAAATATTGGCACTGGACCCATTATCAATCAGTACTCGAGTGACTACCGAGTCTTCACACTTCACGGTCAAATAGAGAGCTTTATTATGTTCTGTCCCCTCCAAGGGCAATTCATCGTCGGAAAAGGTCACCCGGTTCACCTCAAAAATCTTGTTTGCTATTTTCTCCAAATGGTTCACAGAGATCTTATCCGGCACATGGGCTTCGTTCAAAATTTTCATCAATACCCGGCGGTGCTCGTCGGAATGGATCTATAATGATAGCAATGAGATCTGTGCCGGGGTCTTCCTCAGCTACTCCACAATGGAGTAATCATGCGCTTTCATCTTCTTTAAGAACTCTTCCGCCTCTTCCTCAGTAACTGGATTCTTTGTTGCTACTGGATTGGTCCGTCTTAACTCTGCGGGAGAAAAACACCTTCCCGAATGAGTTAGACCTTGGGTTTCACACAATTCTTCCATAACCTCTTTCCCCTTATACATCACTGTCACTTGATTGTAGCTCCACGACACGGCCTTTTCACTGATTAATGGCAACTGCAATACTGGCTTGATAACAACCGGTTCCGTGTGAGCCCCTTTCACGATTAACACAGGTGTTCTTGATACCCTCTGCATCACTACCCTGATTGGCTCTGGCTTCTTCGCAACAACAGACGAACTCTTCCCCATCACCACCACTGGCTTGCTGTCTACACTTTCCAACCGTACCACCGCCTTTTCACTGGTCGGTTTCTTCTTGGGACTGGCTTCACTGGCCCGAATCATCATCACTGTTTGTGAGGGCTTCTTAAACTCCCCTCCCTTGTGCACTAGTTCGATCATGTGGGTCTCATGGTGCGTTGGCAGCGGATTTTGATTGATGTTTGGTGCTTCTGGAGCCTGAACCTCGATCCTGTTTGTATCAATAAGGTCTTGCACTGCAATTTTTAACTTCCAACATTTCTCAGTATCATGTCCGGGGGCCCCCGAACAATATTCACACCTTACTGAATGGTCCAGGTTTTTAGGAAGGGGATCGGGCATTTTAGACTCAATAGGATTCAACAGGCCTAACTGCCTCAATTTGTGGAAGAGAGCGGTATAGGATTCCCCCAGCGGAGTGAGTGTTCTCTGCTTCTATATTCTCTCATTCCTGAAAGCTTGATTCCCACGGAAACCTGACCCTGGAGGATTTTTGTAGGTCCTTGAGGGTGGATATGTGTTTTGTGGAGGTGGATACGTATTTTGGGGAGCCGGCGCACGCCATTGCGGGTGAGCTGGAGGCTAGGTATATGTTTGGGCGTGATGTACGGAAAAATATGGCTCTGGGTAGTAGGGTTGTGGAGGGTTATATGGAGTGTATGGATAATTTGGGCGGTGGGGTCTGGGCTGGTAGTAGGGTGAAGGACCTCTGGATCTGGGCCAAGTGCCTGCTTCGACTGTTGCGACTTCTTCTCTCTTCTTTTTCCCGAGCACACCTCCCGTGCCACTCTGGATAGCCTGAGTTGTAGCCTTGATCGCCGAATAGCTCATTATCTTGTTGGACTTGAGTCCCTCTTCAATCATACCGCCCATTTTTACTACTTCATTGAAATATTTACCAACTGACATCACCAGGTGACCAAAGTAAGTTGGCTCCAAAGTCTGCAAAAAGTAGTCCTCCATTTCACCTTCCCTCATTGGCGGATCGACTCTCGCCGCCTGTTCCCTCCAATGGAACCTGAACTCCCTGAAGCTTTCTCCAGGCTTTTTCTCAAGTTTCAACAATGTGAGACGGTCAGGGACGATCTCAAGGTTATATTGGAAATGATCGGTAAATGCTTGCGCCAAGTCATCCCAGGTGTACCACCTGCTGGGATCCTGCCTTGTATACCATTATAGCGCAGATCCGCTTAAACTCTGACCAAAATAGGCTATCAACAGCTCATCCTTCCCACCGGCCCCTCTCATCTTGCTACAAAAACCTCGCAGATATGCCATTGGATCACCATGCCCCTCGAACTTTGGCATCTTGAAACCCACCGGCAATTGAACATCGGGGAAAGGACACAGATCCTTGTAGGCCACACTGACTTGGCCGCCCAATCCATGCATATTCTTGAAGGACTGCTCCAGGCTTTTCACTTTGCGAAGCACTTCATCCTGCTCTGAACTCTTAGCCGGCCTCTCAGTTTCCGCCGGGATTTCAAAATGAGGGTTATAAGTATGTGGCTCTGGTTCTTTGAAGGTAGGTTCAGGGGGATAATATTGGTTATCGTAAGCCTGAAACAGCGGCTCACTGGATGATCTTTGTAGTGTGGCTGGTGGGGGTGCCACGAAAACAGGGACAGCTGGTGGAGGGGGGTTCTGATTGGGTGGTGGAGCTTGGGGATCATAGGCACTTCTCCCCTGATAGTATTGGTGAACTGTGAAACTGGTTGATGGGCCAGGGGGAGGGTATTCCGGCGTGTGTATCGGTGGGATAGTAGGAGTAGCGGGAGGGACTGGCACTTTTTGCACCCTAGCCCAGGCTAGGTGCATTTCTTTCATCTCTTGTCTCAACTTATCTACTTCCTCCTTCAACATTTGATTTTCCGTCTTTTCCTCCTCAACACTTTTCTCCGAGTTAGACATGATTTTCGTTATGGGCCCTTTAGATCTTGTCCAGTAATGGTAATCTGCCAGTATGTTCTAACAAGCTAACTGCCTGAAACTTTGGAAAACTCAAACTTTGTTTGCGGTTAGGCTTTAACAGATTTGATAACCGCACATTGGCATGAATGCACCTATACAGCTAATTCGTCTCTATTATGCATTTGCTTGACTGCATGCGTCATACCGTCCTTTTTTATTCTCCCTACAAACCTTCTCTCTCTTTTGTTTTTCTTTCTCTATTATTCTATTTTGTTTTTCCGCTCTTTTCCCTTCTCTTTTTCTTTCTTTATTTCGGCTCTTTCCCTTTTATTTAAATTGTTTATAAAGAATCATGACCGGATCCGATGAGGATTGCCTACGTATCGCGACGCCACGCAAATAAGATCATATCGTAGTTCAAAAGGTAAATGCAAAAACAAAAGAGCAATTTTTTTGGGTTTTCAAATTTTCATTAACACTGAATTACAGAAGGACCTAAAAACGTACTTTCTAAGACTCTAAGGCTCGGGACATGCCTTTTCTAGGAATTAAAAATAGACTCGAAACAAGCATTCTAAAAAACAAAAATACAGACTCGAAAGGGAAATGCAATCAAGAAAACATCAATGCCTCCAACCCTGCCTTTGGAACACCTCCTGGCCTTGCAGCGGGCCTACTTGCTATGTCATCTTGGAGCCGACAGAGTTCTTCCATTATCTGCCGGACGAAGATCATTATAGTGGCAAAAAACATGGATCTTGTCATGTCTTCATACTCGCAGCACTTCATCGTGATGTAGTTAGCAATCTTTTCGACCATATCTCTTATAATGCCCTTTTCTCGCAGTAGGCGATCGATTTGTTGGGATCTAGCCTCTAAGATCTGGGTGGCGGTGTGATTTTGCTTTTGCAAGTGGTGCAGATCTGCTTCCAACCGGTCCATTATGGCGTGACAATGTTCCCTCTTGGTTTTGAATCTCTTGGACTGTTTAGCCATTTCATCTTCAAGGTTGCCAATCGTCGTTTCCCAACCCGCGACCCCTCTTTCATATCTTTCTTTCATATGTTGAATGAGGGCTGCACGCCCCTCGGCATTTTTAGTTAATCTCTCTTGTGTCTTTGTTAATTCAAACTTAGCTTTCTCAAGGCCATCTTCATAGTCACGCACCTTTTGAGTAAGGCTATAAATGAGCCTTTCATTTTTCCCACTTCGGCCCAGATGCTCAGCTGCTATTTTCAACTGTCGAAGCTGGGCCCTGAGAGCCTTATTTTCTTGAACCAGTCTCTTTCTTTCACCCTCGGCCTCTTGTGCCTGCAAACTGTTGTTGAAGGTGATATTTCTCAGCTCTTCTCGCAGATCATGGATGGTGGCCCAATATTCTCTTTCCATTTCCCCCCAAGCTAATCTTTCTTGAATTTTGTCATCAAAAGCTTGAATGTGGGGCCTTTTGGCAGGCCTCATAGGTTCGGGCTCGGGTTCAGGTACCGGTTCATTTTTCACATGAAAGCTCCTCCTAAACCATACGGCATAATCGGGATCAACCTCGCCTTTAGTCGGGTCTGGTACCGAGGTGTTACTTTTTAGATACCGACAACAGTGCCAATCTCTTTGTACTAAAGCCTCGGGGATCGTTGGCTCTGGGTGTAGTTCAATGACTTGAGTGCTCAGGTCTGCCTCTTCAGGTATCACCTGATATCTTCCGAGTTGTCTCAGCACTCTTTGTGGCGTATATGGTTGTATCTCCCATCAACATCAGGTAGCCTTTTGAAGCAGTCATGTAGATTATTTGTGTTATTGGGAGCCACCATATGGTCCATTCAACTTGATCTGCTCTCAATTTTCTCAAGTAGGAAACCCATGCTTCAAACCCCTCTGGTGGTTTGTAATCTTCCACCCTTTCCTCATATTTCTTGATGAAATTGTTCCTGTCCGAAGCATATCTCATGAACTTAGGATGAGGGCGGAGGTGTTAGATCATCCACATCTGAAGAAGAATGCCGCAGCCTTCGAAAAACTGACCCCCAGATTTGAACAAGGTTAATGCCCGGTAAATGTCTGACAGCACTAACGGGACAAAAATATGATCTTTTTTGTCGATGAGAACCTGTGCGATCCTAGCCATACGAATATCTATTGTACCTTTAAAATTTGGGAACACCATGATTCCCAAGAATGCTACAATGAAAGAAAATTGTCAGTGAATCTCCCATGTGCTTTTGTTCTGTTTGTTACTCAAACCCTTCTCATGTGTTTCAAACCCGGCTGAGTGTCCGAACCTGTAATACAAGAAATATAACTTACAACTCCCGTTGCTTGCGCGGTCGTTGCTCATTTGCTTTCTAATTCTCAAAAGATCGAAGAATTTGTGTACCGAGGGAGCCCTGGGAAATATGAGCTGCTGCTTTATTAACTCTTGGCCGAAATCAATGTACCCAACTATTTCTTCTAGGGTGGGCGTGAGTTCGAAATCCGAGAAACGGAACACATTGTTAACGGGATCCCAAAAGGTCACCAAAGCCTTAATCAAATCTTCCCGCGGCTTGACGTGCATGATGTCTAACAGGGGACCCAACTGTTTTTTCACCCAAACTTGGCCATCTTCATCTAGATCATCCCACCAACTACGTAACTGCATCTAAGCCCTTTCTATGACCATTTGCGAGGGTTCCTGGACGGTATTCATTCGTACCTGTGGAGATTTAAGGTTAGGGTTGACTCTTGTGAACTCTTTTTGCAAAAACCAGTTTTCTAAAATCAACGGATAAGGACCCCTTTATTGTTGCGTTAGCAACAATGGCCATTTTTGCAAACGTGGCCCCTCCGCAATTTCTCATGAATTTTGAGGGCGGGGAGGATTACTTCACAAACTTGTCCGTTCTTTTACGAAAATAGCCTTTCGACAACTGAAAGATACTCTAAGGCTATCTCGGCAAGAACAGTTTAAGATACTGTCGAAGCTGGCTCGGCTTATTTTGACAAAAATCTAAGCGGTACTCACTTTGACCAACTGACTCTTTTTCTTGTTTTCCGTATTAAAGTAAAGACCTGGTTTTGCAACACGGCCTTTCAACGCCTTGAGGACGAAGATATTAAGGCTGGGTTGGCTAAACATCTCAAAACTGAAAAATGACCCAAGGTGGCTGTTTTATGCAAAGTCAGCCTTCCGGCGCCCCTTTCGGGAACATTCGGCTATTTTCGACAAAACAGCATCACCCAACTTATTTATGACAAAAATTTAAAATTTTGACACATCTTTTTGGTTATTTTTGCAAAAAGGGGAGGTTGGACCCGATGAGGGTTGCCTACGTATCTCACATTCAGTGAGAATCAAACATGCGTAGTTCGGGCAAAGAAAATAACTAATTTTGAAAACAGGATTCTTTTCTTTTGTTTTTCAAATAAATCAAACTAAAAAATAACTCCTCTTTTCTTTTTTTTTTCTTTTTTTTTTCGGCAGAGTTTCAACGCCATTTGGACATTGGTTTTTTTTTTTCCAAAAATAGGTAATTATTTCTCTATACTGCCATTATTATTTTTCGCTCTTCTTTTCAACTTCTTCCCCATGTTCAAAGCCGGTCAACATGCAAGTCTGAAGCAAATAAATGCGTAAAACAAACAGGATGCAGCAGGATGGTCATTTTCATTACAGGTTGCCTGTCCTAGACGGACCCAACCCCTGTGTTGAGTCCCCTAAGTCGAATGCAACATGATGCAAATAAGCGTTCCTACTAGGGATCCGGCATGAAGCTGTGTTATTCTAGGTTCAAAACCTGGGTTTTTGTTCTAACCTGGCTTACCCAAGTGGACAACTTGAGCCGAGGAGGGGGTGACGTACCGGGAGCACTAAAGTCTGCTCGTCCTTGTCGCATGCCCAGCCTCGCTGTATTTGGTAAAATTTCTACAGAAAAAAGCGGGCTACGCGAACGTATGCACCATTTTCAGAAGACTCAGAAGGGGTGGCGTAAGAAGACAATTATATACAATTCAACAATATTAAAGCGGTAAACAGATAACATTTTAGCACAAAGCCCACACATGTAATAAAAATCGGATAATAAATAAAGCCAATATAACAATTGTTCTAAGCTCGAATTTCTACCCCTAAACCAGTAGTTTTGGGTTAGGTAGTCCCCAAGGGAATCGCCAGAGCTGTCACACCTCCTTTTTTCCGCTACTACACCTCGTGAAGGGTGTAAGAAAGGGGAATTTTTTCAATTAAAGGACAATCGAAACGGGATTTATTATTAAAAGTTGGAATCACCACTTGAGAGATTTATGGTGTCCCAAGTCACCGGTTGGAATCCCGAATCGAGGAAAAGATTGATTCCATATTACAGTCTACGAATCAGAAATCTGGATAAGGAATTCTGTTAACCCGGGAGAAGGTGTTAGGCATTCCCGAGTTCCGTGGTTCTAGCACGGTCGCTTAACTGTTATATTTGGCTAATTTATATGTTTTTTAATACATGTTTTTATCTATGTGCTTTTAACTTTGAACTACTTTTATTATTATTTTTTATGAAAATTGCAACGTCGTGAAAACACATCTCGAACCACGTCACATCAATGTACCCGTGGTTGTGGACATATTCCGACTCCGTTGAGATTTGGATTTGGGTCACATAAATGTGCACCTGGGTCTAAGAAAGTAAATTGTTAAACACGCGCCTAGAGATACTAACGCATTATTATTTTATGGGAAGGCCATGAAATTCGCTAAACGGCCCGTCCGAAGTCTAAGTAATTTTACAAACACTTATAGAGGGCCCGCAGCTTGTGCGTTTTATTTGGCGAGGCTCGTCTCAATTTTTATTCAAGACAAACCAAAAATGAGCTATGATTTCCTATTTAATTCTTGTCTCTAAAAGAAAATAGAATAAAGAAAAGGCCCTAATTGATTAATTCGTCAACAACCTTATTAGCAAAGAAAACACGCATTCACTTACTCAAATGAACATATTGATTATTCACATTCAAACTTAAGGTCCTTTTGATTTTACCCATTTAACTACTAATTAAAAAATCATGATTTGAACAACACGACATAAGTTAATCGTCCTCCGAGTGATTTATGCTAACGTCATGGAATTCGAATTGCTGAAATTATTACATGAAGAAAACAGGACTTGATATGAACGAGAGGCCTAAATACTCATTGTCTAATTAGCTAGCCATTTCCAATTTCCAAGTTTCAACTAATTCAAACTAAAGTATAATCTATGTTTACATATTCAAACACTGCTTCTAACATTTATCCTGAATAGGCTTGGATTGGTTTCTAGTTTCTGCCTATCTCCTACTTTACTGATTTGAGCCAACATTAACAACATAACTCTGCATTTTTAGATTACCACTACTGGATATAGCATCCACAAGCAATCTACTTAATTTAATATTCCATCCTTTAAAAAACAGTCCAAACGGTTATCACAATACAAGATCCCTAAACTAATTGACAGGCTAATATCAATTGATTATCATAGCAATCAGAATCAGTCTAACAACAGTCCAATTTCCAGCATAGTTATACAATGTAAATACAGATATAAGATAAGCATAGACATGTAAATATCTCCTAATGTATATTCTAATACAATATTTGAACACACACTTCAATAGGCAAACAGTTGAGCCTTTTAATTCAGCATTTCAATTTGAAGTTACATCAGGCCAGTCTCGAAAATGTGTACCTGGAAATGGAACCCAAGGAAGCGGAAGAAGATGATCAGCAGCAGCAATAACACAACAACAATAACAATACACCAGCAACAACCCAGTAATAACAACCACAACAGCAATGGAACAGTAACAGATGAACATCACCAATTGAAAATCAACAGCAAATACTCAACACCCAAAATAAAACCCAACTCGAAACCAACTTCAACCAGAAAGTAGTAGAAAAGCAATCCAGGAATCAACAACCAGAAAAACACTAGTTTCAACTTCAGGAGTGAATCAATGACCCCCAGTACCAACAGAAATAGAGCTTAACCCACAACAATATCAATACAACCCAGATGAACTCAAAGATACACTAGAGTTACTTAAGATCAGTCTTAGTGTATTTGAATCAGGAAAATGAAATCAATGAAGCAAAAGAGAGGCTTCAATGAAACAGTGGAGTTTTCA
This sequence comes from Nicotiana glauca, assembly GCA_026770625.1. NCBI lineage: Eukaryota > Viridiplantae > Streptophyta > Magnoliopsida > Solanales > Solanaceae > Nicotiana > Nicotiana glauca. The sequence goes on from MU749012.1 coordinate 11,531, forward strand.
GCTCTCAAATTTTTCATCTCTCAATTCAGACCCTTTTTCTTCAGATTTCCAAAAAGCCCTGATTTTTCGACCAAAAGAAGACGACCCCTTTTAACTGACTGCCTCCCCCTCTATTTATAATCGAAGGACCTTATTATCTCTAGCTCCTAGGAGCACTTAAACTATTAGAAAAACATTCTGCCCATGATATTCTTTGTCCCCCAGTACCCTATGTCTTGTTTATTTTTTGTTCAAAGTGTGTATGGGCAGCCTTTTTAATCAATTCCATTAGGCATGGGCACATTAAAGTATTCAATTACATTCTCCTAAACCTCCCATGCTATTATATTTTGTCCCCCCGCTATTGATTAAACAAATGCATTAGTTTAATGTTATACTAATACTTTATTGTCAGACCATTTAAACTAACCATTTCTTCAGGTTTTAACACCCCAAATTACCCCTGTGATTCACTGAAATTACTGTCCTACCCAACCCCTTTCAATTTGCACTAAAATCTAACAGCTATAACCAATTCCCTCAATCAAACTCAATCAACAACTTAAACTACTCAGATCAGATCACATAGCAAATGATCAAGAATTCCCTGATTCTGAGCAAAATGCCATTGAACTACTAAGGTTATGATTGGCACAGATACATGGGAATAAACTAACACAAAGACCTAAATTAAAACCCAAACAAGAACAAGTGAACATTGTAACCATACCGAATCTATATGCGACAAAATGATAGACAACAACAGATGAAACAACTTGAACCAAATAATAACACCAAACAAATTACAGGAGTAATCATGGCTTTATACCAAGCCTTATTTGACACTGACTAATTCGAAGCATTCAACATATTATAACATATGCTAATTGACAGAGAAAACTGGACCAGAAAAAGTTCCGAAGGAGAAGAGAGAAATGAATAAAAGACGATGAGATACAACGAGGCTTAACAGATAAACAGCAATAAAAATAGAAAAGAAAAAGAAAGAAAATACCTTAAAATTACAGGCTAACTCCCATCCTCCCCAATTGAAATTCTGACTTGAGTTCTGAAGCCAAAATGGACCTTAATCGAGTGTTCTCGATTGAGAACACTTGACTAAGGTCAATTACGACCTCAAATTCTTTTGGCTCTTAGGTCTCGTCCAGTTGGTTTAGCATTCGACAACTTCCAGCTCGATTCGAGCTGAAACCTCATGGGATTTGGGACGAGGGTAGTCTAGAGGTTAACTGGTGTAACTTTGGGAGGGTTTGGTGATGGTGCCGCCACAGGGGAATTTCGTGGTGGCGCTAGGGTTCATGTGGTCAAATGGATATTCGAGACACCTGGGCTTGATTCGAAGGAATCCAGTGGTGGTTTAGGGGTGCGGGAGGCCGAGGGGAGGCTGTGGTGTAAAAATGGGGTTATTTGGACCACCGGAACCGCCGTGAGGCGATTTTCGGTCGGTCGTTAACGGCGGAGTGTGGCAGAGTTACTTGGGGGTTGTCTGTGAGCGTTAGAGACTACGATTGGGGGGNTAAGATCAACGGCCTGGATCCATTTATTGAAGAGGAACGGTGTCGTTTGAGTTTAGATGGGGGACTGGGTTGACCCGGGGAAAAATGGGTCGGGTTGTAGGGAAGGTTGGTGACCGTTCAATTGAATTACACGAACGGTCAGGATTGAATGGTTCGAAACGACGTCGTATCGCTGATGCTGGAGACGGAATGAACCGTTCGATCTAAGGAGATCAACAGATCAGATTGATTGAGACCATACGACGTCGTTTGGTCCGTCTCTGAGATGGGCTGGTCAATTGGACCGTGTAAAGGGATGGATTGGGCCTGGTATTAATTTAAAATTGGCCCAGTCTGAGTTTTGTACTCTATTTTCATTTTGTTTCTTTTTCTCTTTTTTTTTCTAATTTAAAAATCATCAATCCTAGATTAAATCATAAACTCAAAATTAACTTAAAATACTAATTAACTCTTAATAACAATTATCACACAAAATTAAACACCAACTAAAAAATAAAATCACATGATTTGGACATTAAATGCTGAAAATGCAAAGTACATTATTTTTTGTGATTTTTCTATTTTTGTAAAAATAAACTCCATTACTCCTAATTGTTCAATTAAATCCTAAATGCAAATGCGCTATATTTTTTTTTTTTTTTCATTAATTTAACAGAAAAATACGTATCTACAAGTGCGAACAAATAGAAGAAAAATAACACGAAATTCACGACAATTGCAAACAAACAAAACTATTTTATTTTGCAATTTTGGGAGTAATTCTCATAAGGGCCAAAATCACGTGCTTACACTTATGTCATATTTTTACAAACCCATGCATGTTTATTATCGAGATAGCTTTGTTCAACAACACTGCCCCAATGATACATACCGTATCATCAGATCAAAGCCGAACAGGTCAAGTAAGGCCAGCGAGGATACGAACTAACCTCCCCTCTACAAAACTCACAATTTTTCTTTGGATGCAAACATTTGGATTACGGGAGCATGTGATATACTATACACCACAAGACAAACATTGATTCATGAATTTCCACACTTCTCTGATACTCGCCATCTATACACGCCAATGATATCCCCAGCAATCCCGACATCATAGCTTGTTATCAGCTAAGGAACTCTATTACCATCTTCCACTTTATTACATTTTCAGCATTGCATAAGGCTACCATTCTGCCTTCTGAGACTAAACACTGTCTCCATTTGCATTTCTGCATTGCATAAGGCTACTATTCTGCCTTCCGAGACTAAGCACTGTCTCCATTTGCATTTCCTGCATTGCATAAGGCTACTATTCTGACTTCCGAGACTAAGCACTGTCTCTATTTGCATTTCCTGCATTGCATAAGGCTACTATTCTGCCTTCTGAGACTAAGCACTGTCTCCATCTGCATTTTCCGTATTGCATAAGGCTACCATTCTACCTTCCGAGACTAAGCACTGTCTCCATCTGCATTTTTCGCATTTCATAAGGCTACCATTTTGCTTTCCGAGACTAAGTACTATCTCCATATGCACTTGCATGGCTGAAAGATCGCCGCTTCGTTTACGCTTGCATGGCTGAAATATCGTCGCTTCATTTACATACTTGCACGACTGAAGGATCTCCGCTTCATTTACACTTGCATAGCTGAAATATCGCCGCTTCATTTACATACTTGCACAGCCGAAAGATTGCCATATTCATTTACTCGCACGACTGAAAGATCGCCACCTTCTGCATTTCATGGGCTGAAAGAACGCCAAATTATCTGAGGGCATCATTGTTCGGAGGCACCATTTTCATAGCCCGAGAACACCATGTCATGGCCTGAAGATCCCTTTAATTTCGCACAGTATTATTCAAAGGCATCATGGTTCAGAGGCATCATTCTCATAGCCCGAGAGCATTATTTCATAGCCTACGAATCCTTTATTATATGCTTCATGGCCCAGGACATCATGGTCTAAGGACGTCATCCTAACCGTTCGAAGACAACATACATGGTCCAACGGGAACTTGTATCATGTTTAAATTTATGCAAAATATACGTTTGTATTGTTTATTTGTAGGTAAACCGGCGAGCAACGACCATCTCGGCAGGAATAATTCCTCTCCAATCCCCGCAGCCCTACTGAACCTTGACCATTCATCCCAACCTGAATATCACGTCCGTTCTTGAGAAATCTCCATCGACATATTCCGCCAACGGATCCCGAACTACATAGGGCCTGATTCCTGTAAGACCAGGGATATGTAGGCAGCTCAGGAACCATAGCACGGCCAAATCTCTTCAAACCATTTCATTCGGTCAAAATTGGCCATCGTATCTTTACCCGTCAACTCTTTCATCCTTCCGGGGTAAAGAGGGGCAGCTGTTGATACCAAATTTTTCCCTATGTACTTTCTAATATGCAAAACACTTTCAAAATAGAATAGGGGTATGCATATATAAGTATGTCCGAGGGTTTTTTCTATTTTTCCTTAATTTTTAAACCAAATTTATTGCCCTATTTTATCAAGAAAAACCCAATAATTATTCCCAAAATTGTCATTTTGACAATTTACTTATTGAATTCTCATATTTATACTAAAATATAGGTAACATAATTTTTTCATATTTTTACAAATTTATTTAGTATTTTTAAAGCTAAATTGCATATAATTGCAATATTAGCCTATTTTAAGATTTAATTGTATTTATAATTATAAAATTGAATCCAGTATTTTTAATTTAATATTTATATATTATTAATTATTTTAACACCTTCAATTTGTTTCTAGAAATTATTTTACTATTTTTCATAAAATAAATAAGGGAAAATGGCTATTTAAATGCTAGCCTATTTTTATTTCGATTTTAGCCAGATTTGGCACTCCTGATTGAACTCAATTACAAACCCCATTACCCAGCCCAAATCCTAAGTTTACCCGACCCACAACCCACTCAAATAACCTGCTCGGACCCCTTTTAATCCCAACCGTTGATTTAACAGATCAATGGCTCACCTCCCCCCTTTCCTTTTTAATTTCCCCAATACCCCAAACCCTACTCATTCATCACCCAAACACCTCCCTTTAAACCCTTATGTATCTCAAACTCTCTCGAAGGTTCTCAAACCCTAGCCACCATCTCCGCCCTGAAAGCCACCGGAATCCATGGCTTCCAAGGCTATGGAGACCCTATACTCACCTTCTATGGCTCCTACATGCCTGGCCCTTAAATTCAAGGCCTCACCATGACGAGGTTCAGTCCAGGCTTCGTTCGATTCGAGTTCCACGACCATCTCCGGCCTGGCTCCGGTGTACCATGGTTGCTCGAGCCTATTTTGACCTCTCCGACTTAGATCGGTGACCTTTCAAAGCCTTTTTCACTTCTAGGGTTCTTCTGAAACCCTAACCCTTTGAGGTTTATCCGATTCCTTTAGATCCATTGTGTGTCTATGCTTTCCTTGAGTTTTCAAACGATTTTCCTAACTCTTCTTTCAAAACTACTTTCAAAAACCATTTCTTTTTCGATCTAGGGTTTTCTGAAAAGTTTTAAGTGTTTCTCTTGTCTTTTGTGTGTATTTGCTTCTCCTGTGTTCTTATATTTTTTTCTTCTACCATGTTTTACATGCTTCTCCTACTGTGTTTGCCTATATTATGTTCTTGTATGCTTTTCTACTGTATTTCTTTTCTCCTGTGTTCTTGTGTTTCTCCTACTGTATTTTTCATTACTAAGTTTCCTTATTAATTTTCTTCTACTGAGCTCTGTTTAAAGTTTCTTCTAAAACTTCTTAGCATGCTTTTTCTACTATTCTTATCAGTCTTTTCTCATTATGCTTCAAATTAGTTTCTTTCGCTCTGTTTGCTTTGAACGCTTCTACTATATTTGCATGTTACTTTTCTATCATGTTTCTCATGAGTTCTGTTGCTGAAAGAAGCACGTTAGAAGGTTCAGTTCTTCTCTGAAACCTCTAAACATGTTTCGATTCAATTGCTTGCCCTCTCATCTTTGCTTTGTGATTTTCCTAAATTAGGGTTTTATTTCAAAACCCCTAATTCTTTCAGACCAACTTCGAATCTCTGAACTAAGTTTGGCCATCCTTGTTTTCATATGATGTTGATTTTTACTAAACTCTTCTACACTAGATTTTCTATTGATTTTACAATGACACTACAGTCTCCCTTCATGCTTAATACGTTTGTATGCTCCTTATATATGATGCACTTCCCTCCCAAGTGACTTTCAAATTTGTGATTAGTTCACACTGCCCTCTGAATATGGTCTGATTGATTGCTTTCCATTATTTGCTGATTTTCTCTATGACTCGACCTAAATTAAAACCCTTCTCAGTTTTTGCGACTTGGTTCATTCATGGGTCAATAGTTACAAAATCCCTGACTTTTGATTTACCGGCTGTTAATTGATTTTCTTACCTTATTTGTACAAATCATGTACTTCAAAACCCTGTCCTTAAATAACATTTTATGTATTTGCCCTTAATTGCATGTTGTGCACATAGTGCTTATTCAATTTCTTTCCTTAAATTATTTTTACCCGTTTGAATCTGAATCCCTTAATTAAGGGAAGTCTTGTGTAATTGATTCTTAATTGACAATAAGTTCCTTAACTATTTTTTTTACCTTATTTTTGACTGGTTTTCACACTATAAATGCACAACTCTTTAACACACAGCACACACGATTGACAATCCTCACTTCACAATTCACAATCTCTTCTGAACTCATACTTAATCATAATAGTACTCTCTCTTTGCCTGTTTTTCTCTATTTGTTTCTTTGAAACTGGTATGTCCTAATTTAAGCTTCAGCATCATCACAATGTGTTTATTTACAGCTTTGGTATCCATGCCTACTTTATTGTTTCTACAGATTTAAATATTTAAACTAGCATGTTGATTTCCTTCTGTTTGTTTGTTATGAACCCCCATTCCCCTATTACCCCTATGTGTTTTGAGTTATGACTTGAGGCATGGCAATGTAATTTGTTGTCCATGAATTAAGTTTGATCTATGAGGGTCTTAACCTCTAACAATATGTGCTAACAGGCTTAAGGGTGTGCCAATATCTCCCATTGCTGGGTATGCCCACCAGCCTGCTTTTTGCCTCTTGCAACTCCCCATTTCTCTATACCCTTATGTGTACTAATTTAAGATGTTTCCCTTTTCCCTTTCCCCTTTCAGAATTCTACTTCTGCACTTGCACTCTCTCTTAGTCCCTAAGTTTTGTCCCCCTCCTGTGAGCCTTGCCTTGGGACCTTGAGTTCCCTCTGAACTTGGACACCTGAGGGCTAGCCCTTCCACACTGCACTATGTCTTAATCTGATAATGCATTTGGGTGTAAGCACTGCTCGGATTTCGTGTGAGACTCTTAAGGAACTTTGACACACCCCAAATGGGAGAAAGGCTTTGAAATCCGATCTCTTGGAGATGGTTTACTTCATACTTCAGACAGGAAGTCTGAATCAGACTCTCGTTGGTTGTACTTTAATTTTTTATGTATGTTTCTTTACTTTACTTCTTTTCTGGGCTGTAATAACTTTGTAATAAAACTCTCGGGGATGGCTAGTGAAAAGGGAGGGGTAACCATGTATGCAAAAGGGTAGATATCCTGCCTATAGGGATTTTTGAATTTCTGCACTTTCATATGTAGATATCCTGCTTGTAGGAATTTCTGAATTTTTGCACTTTCATATGTAGATACCATGTCTATAGGAATCCTGCATTCTCTCATATACATGCCATGTCTATAGGAATCCTACATTCTCTCATATAGATACCATGTCTATAGGAATCCTACATTCTCTCATATAGATACCATGTCTATAGGAATCCTGCATTCTCCCATATAGATACCATGTCTATAGGAATCTTGCATTCTATCACATAGATACCATGTCTATAGAAATCCTGCATTCTATCACATAGATACCATGTCTATAAATCTGAATACTGTATATGCATATTGAAAATATGCCTATAGGCCTTTCTGAATCTTGCATATCCACTTTTCATTAGGCAAACATGTTTATAGGTCTTAAATAACCAACTGCAATTAGCTATCATGTCCATATAAAATGCAACACCTAGATATCATGTTTGTAGGATTTCTGCATTTCTCTATGTCTATAAAAGTGTTCTAAAGTCGACAAACGTATAGAAAGAATGCCTATAGGAGTTTTAATCAAATCTGAATCGCCTCACTCGTTTATAAGTCTAAAACCAGCAATAATAATGCATTACTAGCTGCAGAACTTATGATCTTTTGCTAAAACTCGCCCTTCTTTAATAACTGACGATTTTTTTTTCTTAAATCAGTATATATTCAGTTTAATTCATTGTTTCTTAAATTAGTAGATATCATGCCTATAGGACCCTCGTCCAACACTTAGGCAAACCATAGGATGAATTTTATAATTGAATCAGATGTTATTAGCTACAACCAGCAGGCAGGCCTGATTCGGGCTTCTTATCTGAACTATGTAATAAATCAGTCTGCCTCAACCCTTTAAGTTTTAATCAGACCTTAAACAGTGCATGCAAGTCATGCTACATTATGTGCTTTCTTTGGTTTAAAGGAGGTCTGTTTGAGCCCTTTTATTTGTTTATATGCTTCCCCAAACTTGCATATGTGTTTTGTTTGTCGCCTTAGTATTTTACCTTTTGAAACCACAAATAAGCCCAACATCTCTTCCCTTTAGGAGTAGTAGTCCCAAGTACCTCCGGGACTGATAGGATTGGGGTGGGTAATAGCATACAATAAGTAAACTAGACCATTCCGCGCTTTAATACCTTACGGGGTCGACAAGGATAGATATAGATACAATGACCACGCAATAACATCACGTGTAGCCCCTCAATGAGGAGTGATTACCGGATGTTGTGTGGGGTGATCCATATTATTAATAAACCTAGGACCCCCTTCCCTTTGCTTTGTTTCTTTTAAATCTTTTAAAACCGTTTCTTCTAAGAAAATCAACTCTCTTTAGTTCTTTCCTACTTTGTTTATTTTTAACCTGTATGTGAAAAATCCCCTCTTATTTGAAGTCCTACTTACCTATGTGTCATTTGTACCTAAAGTCACAACGATAGCTTGGTCGGGAACCATACTAGTGAATTCTGAGGGGTGCCTAACACCTTCCCCTTGGAATAATTTCAAGCCCTTACCCAATCTCTGGTTACTTGACTCAAACCTTCCTTAGTGTCATGATGCACTTAAATCATTAGGTGGCAACTCTTTAATTCCAAAATCCAATTCCCAAAAGGGAACGAGTTGTCTTCCCAAATGTCATAAACCCGATTTTGCGAGAAAAAGGGGGCGCGACAATAGGGAGTTGTGACTTTGTGAGTAACACCATAGTTGCCAAGGAAAGTGTCAAAAGCCTTGTTGCAAAAATATGACCCCCTATCGCTGCTAATTCCACGTGGAGTACCAAACCTTGTGAAAATACTCTTCTTCAAGAACGCCACCACACTTCTCACCTTATTACTTGGTAAAGCAACGACCTCAACCCATCTGGACACATAATCCACCGTAACCAAGATGTAGGTGTTTCCATAAGAACTCACAAAAGGGACCATGAAGTCAATAACCCACAAATAAAAAATATCAATCTCCAAAATGGTAGTGAGAGGGAGGCATTTCATTTTTCTTTGAGATTCCACCGGCCCTTTGACATTCATCACATCTTTTCACTCACTCACTTGCATCCTTGTAAAGAGTGGGCCAATAGAAACCACAATTAAGCACTTTAGTTGTCGTTCTCGCTCTACTATGATGACCGCCATATGAAGAAGAATGACAAGCCCCAAGAATTTCACCTAGCTATTCTTCCGGTACACATATTCTAATCACCCCATCCGTACAAATCCAGGAAAGGTATGGTTCATTCCAATAATAATCTTTGTAGACATGTGATTTTTGACAATATTTAATTTTTTTATCACTTCTTCTATATAAATATTTTAAGGGTTTTAACCTATAATTTTTAGCTTTGTTACACTTTTTATAGGGTAAAAATATAAAATTTTAAAAGGTGAATTATTACTATTAATATATATATATATATATATATATATATATATATATATATATATAAAAGTAAAAGTAGGTGAAATTCTCTTTTAAAAAGTAAAAGAAAGTAGAAATTAAAAAATAAAATAAAGTTTTGTAAAAATTTTTAAAAATAAAAAGTAAAAGAAAGTTGGAATTAAAAAATAAATATAAGGGTATCTGAAAATTAAAAAAAAAATTAAAAGAAAATGGATTATTTTTTTAAAGAAAAGTTAAATAAGTGGAAATCTCTTTTTAAAAGTAGGATTCTAAATAAGATAAAAATAATTAAAGTTGGAATTTAAAAAATAAAAGTAAAGAAAGGTGGGATTTCTTTTTATAAAAAAATAAAAGCAATTTGTAAGTGGGATTTCTTTTATTAAAAAAATAGTAAAATAATAAAATAAAATAAAAAAATCTGAAAAATTTCGAAATTTTTTCTATAAATAGAATAGAAAATTTGAGGAGGAGAGAGGAGAGAAGTTCAAAAAAAAAAGGAGAGAAAAACGAAAAAAGGAGAGAACATCAAGAGGATAGAGCTGTATACACTCGGTATACACTGGATATACATTCGATATACCTGGGGTATACACTAGATATACACTGAACATGCAAAAAATGGGGACTGTTTCTCCTTCCTCACAACAGCAAAAACCGGCCAAAATCAACTCTTGAAACATCCTAAAACAGCCTACTTCTGCCCCTATTTTAACCTAAAAATTCGAAGTCGGAGAGGTCCGTTCGAAGTCGATACTTCTCCGAACGAAGGTTATGTTGTTTGAGCGTGTTTGTTGCTCATTTTGGTCTGTTGGTTTTCAAGTTCTCATCTCCAAAATTTATCAATAAAGGTCTTATTCTTACATGCTCCATACCTTTAGTTTACTCCTATCTAATGCTTGAATGAAGTTGGAACAATGTTTCATATTTAGTGATAGTGTATTGAATGTTTTTTTTTTGTTTACTTTCTTTAGATGAATAATTATGTGCTTGAATGGTCGTATTTGAATCTTATTAATTTTTATTTTAACTGAATCATGATATTAATTTGAGTAGATAAGTTAGTTCATTAGTGATTATTATTTTTCTTTCTTTGAATAATGATGCGTCGTGAATCATAATATTTACCCCATTTGGACTTAAGAGCATTGAATACGATATGGTTGATTAGCATAAAAATGAAATATTGTTCACTAGTTAATTAAGAGTTTATGGTGATCGTTAGATTTATCCATATGCATAAGGGAAACGTTATTCGGATTAGCCGACATAGTTTTGTGTTGAAGATATAAATTTTGAATGTGGACTTCTATAATTAGTGGTAGTAGGAAGCTTTCAAGAAAGGGGCCATAATTGATTTTGACATTATTTTGGAATTTTGGGCTTTAAAATGTTGTTTTTATATTAAGGACAATCGGGCCAAGGTTAGTAATCATCAGTTGCGTAAAATTTGGTAAATAGATAGAATAATAGGAACTTTGAGTATTTAATAATTTCTAGTGATTAATTTTGCCCATTTTTTTACAATCTTATTTATAACTCTTTGCTTTACAATAATTTTAAATTCTAGGAAATCATTTGAACAATTAGAATCAAGGTGTGCAATAGTGCAAAATTAGATAACCGATACTCGGATAATTAATTTTAACTCTTTAGAAATCAAGGTGCACCATGCTAATTAAAAACGACAAATGCTTGGCCCTCGTTTTAATTAAGGGTGATTTTAATCCTTAGAATTTGAGGCGTGTCATTTAGCAAATTTCCACGGCCCTCTCAAAATTAATAACGCGTTAGTTACTTTAGGCGCGTCATTTAATAATATTACCTTCCTAAACTCGGGTGCACATTTATGTGACCCAAATCTAAATTTCAACGTTAGATAAAATGTATTATGGTCTACGGGTGCATTTATATGACGTGGCCCGAAACATATTTTAAATAGCGTTGCAATCTTTCTTAAAAAAATAATTAAATTAAAGCGGTCAAAAGTTAAAATTTACACATAGGTTCATAATTATTTAAAATCAGATAATTTATGCCGAATATGACAGTTGAGCGACCGTGCTAGAACCACAGAACTCGGGAATGCCTAACACCTTCTCCCGGGTTAACAGAATTCCTTACTCGGATTTCTGGTGCGCGGACTGTTAAACAGAGTCATTCTTTTCCTCGATTCAGATTTGAACCAGTGAATTGGGACACCATAAATCTCCCAAGTGGCGACTCTGAATTCTTTAAATAAATAAATCTCGTTTCGATTATCCTTTAATTGAAAAAACTCCCTTTATTATGCCCTTCCTGGGATAGTAGGTAAAAAGAAGATGTGACAGCTCTGGCGACTCTGCTGGGGATGGTTTTCTCAGAACCACTGGTTCATGGTTAGAAATTCGAGCTTAGAATAATTGTTGTATTTGGCTTTGTTTATTATCTGATATTTTTACATGTTGGGCTTAATATGCAAAATGATGATTTTACCGCTTTGATATTATTTGAACTGTGTATATAAACTGTCTTCTCATGCACCCCTTCTGAGTCATCTTGAAATTAAAATTGGGCATTTGCTTGACATAACCCGCTTTCTTTGAGATAGCCGAGGTGCTTGGCACCCGGTGAAGGATTTAGTCACATATGTTTTAGGCGGGGAGCACCACCAGTTAAGCCGGAAAGCAATGCTACCGGTATACTGACCCTCCTCGGCTCGAGTTGTCCACTCGAGTAAGCCAGTCTAGATACTTTCTCCCATAAGATTTTAACCTAGAATAACTTAGCCTCATGCCGGATCCCTAGTAGGAACGCTTGTTTGCATCATGTGCATTTGACTTAGGGGACTCAACATAGGGGTTGGGTCCGTCTAGGACAGGTGTACCAAAAATAACAGACCATCTTGATGCATCCTACGTGCTACATGTTGCATCTATTCAAGGGTAAAAATGTAATTTGGCTGACCAATGATAGCTGAGGGCAAATAAAAAAATAAAAAAAATAATAAAAAAGAAAAAGAAAAAGAAAAAAGAGCTTTAAGTGTGAGAATAAAGCAAGTAGGGCCTATTTTGTTACTTTTTTTTTCTTATTAAGGACTCAAGGAAAAATTTAAAAAAGATTTTGCACTTTTATCATTTAAAAAAAAAAAAAAAAGGTAAAAGGAAAAAAGAAAATCAAAAAAAGAGTTTGCATGTTTCATCATTTTCAAGGAAAAGACAAAAAATATGTTTTCCCTAAGTTAGTTATTTTTTTAATTTTCACACGTATCCAATCTGCCCGAACTATGCATACCTGATTCTCGTCTTTCGGGGCGTAATACGTAGGCAACCCACATAGGGTCCGGTCTTCCTAGTAAGCTTAGGTTTTTTGACTTTGCGGGGTCTTAGCCAAAGTTTACACTTCTAGCAAGCTTTTGGCTAAATAAGTCATTTTGCAAAAATAATCGCAACCATGTCTTACATGTGTCTAATAGGGAATGTTATTGTCTCACATAGTGTTGATTTAAGTTTTCTCATACATGTGTGAATTTACTACCCGGAGTTTGAGCATGACAGATACCCTAGGAACGCTGCATTCAGGAGTTGCTTAAGGAGATTTATTTCTATTTTTAGTTATTTTTGAGTATGTTTTTTTTATATCGTCTTTTACTTTCTAAGTTTTGTACAGTGATGTCAAGTTTTTGTCATTGTACTTTTTATTTTATATTTGACAAGGTGTGGTGTAATTCAAAAAAAAAAAAAAGGGGGAGATGTTGCATTTTATATTTTCATTATAAGTTTTCTTTACAATACTAGTTCTAGAAATGAAAAAAAATTTGAGGTTGTTCTTCCCTTAGGCAATTAATATCTAGGACTTAAAATAAATTATTTTTATGTTTCCTCTAGCATATTAGGACCAAAATTCAAAAAAAAAAAGAGATTATTTTTAGTACTTCTTTAAAAGCTTTATTTAAGATGTTAATTCCAAAAAAGATTTTCTTTTGAGGTGTTTCTTTGGGAAATTAGTGAAAAATAAAAAAAAAAATTTTTTTATTTTCATTAGAACTTTAAGATATTGTACATAGAAAATAAAAATACTTTATCTTTTGTTTATCGTTAGAATTTCTTCTTTAGGCAATCAAAAGTGAAAATCCAAAAATATTTTGTTTTATCTTTTTCATTGCTTAATCATGCATCGGAACATCAAGTGAAAATCCAAAATATTTTTCTGTGGTTTATTCTTTAGATTTTATCCTTAAAAAAAAAAGAATAAAAAATATTTTTCTCTTCTAGGATATTTCCTTAATAGGTTATAGAACATTAGGTCTAAAAAATTCAAAAAAAAAAAGGGATTTTGCATCTTTTACTTCTCTCAGAGTAGCCATTAAGGTAAAAAAAAGAGAACGATAGTTTATTTTCTTTATTCCCGTTATTCCAGAACTACGCAAAGATCTGATTAATGCGGCGTCATGATACGTAGGCAACCTACATAGGGTTTGATCGAATCATTTTTTTTATTAAAAGAAAGAAAAAAAGAAGAGAAAGAATGAAAAGAGGATGAAGTCCTGGGATGTGAGAAATGAGAGGGAAGAAAAGAGTGATAATCGGAAAGGAAAAGGGGGAAGAAAAAATGAGTGAGATAAAGAAGGGCAAGGAAAGAAAAGAAAGGAGAGAGATTGAAATGAACCAACTGGGATGATGCCAACTAACATTTGTACCCTCGAACTCATTTTAGAACAAATAACTGTAGCTAGGTGCATTGCACGTAAAGTGAAATTGTCTTATGTTAAATGCCCTAACGCTAACGTGATGGCTTCATTTTGTTGTGTTCATAGAAGAAAGGTGGTTGGTTTGTGGTTTTAAAGTGGTAACTCTTCTCTACAATAAAAAATGTCAAAAGGCAATGACAGACAACAATAGAACTGAGTTGGTTGATACCGGTACCCGAAAGCAGTTGGTTGAACGGGATAATGGGTTGGTTGAAGAGGTACAGATGTTAAGACAACACATGGCAGACATGTATCAGGCCTGGATGACTAAGAAGGCACCACCCCCCGCCACCACCGGTTTTCCAGATGCTGCCCTTACCCAAATTCCGGGCACAATGCCAAACGATCCTCCTTACTCTCCAGATACACCCGCTTATCACAGCTTTCCCAACCACCTTAGTAGTTCCACCACTCCTCCTCCAATTACCTCTCCCCAAAATTGCCTTCCTGTCATATCCACTACCCCCAACAATGAATACCCACTCAAAGCTTGTGATGCCCAATATCACCCTTCAAAGGTTGCCAACAAGATCCTTAATTCATACAAGAAGAGCTCCTGGGATGAGCTTCATGCTGAAAATGAAAAGGTTACAGGAAGAGAAGGGCAAGATGGGATGCCCAGAAGGCTGAAAGGCACAGAACAATCTTTAAAGAACAAGCGAAGAATGGGAGGCCATGGTAGTATGACTTACAAAGAACTGTCTGTGTCCCATGACGTCCGCCTGCCCGCGGGGTTCAAAGTGCCAAAATTTAACTTGTATGATGGGTGTGGAGATCCGGTAGCCCACCTGAGGGTCTATTGCAATGAAATAAGAATTGTTGGAGAAAAAGATGACTTGATGATGACATATTTCAGTGAGAGCCTGACTGGGGCAGCCTTGGACTGACATACTCGTCAAGATGTTGGTAAGTGGCATATATTGGGCGACCTGGCTCAAGATTTTGTGCGACGCTTTCAATACAAATCAGGCACTACCCGAGACCGCTCCTCCCTATCTAAAATGGGAAAAAGACAAGCCACATCACATAAATGCACCCGTAGACCATAACACATTATATTTAACGTTGAGATTTGGATTTGGGTCACATAAATGTGCACCTTTTTTTAGGAAGATAATATTATTAAATGACGCGCCTAAAGCAACTAATGCGTTATTAATTTTGAGAGGGCCGTGGAAATTTGCTAAACGACATGCCTCAAATTCTAAGGATTAAATCACACTTAATTAAAATGAGGGCCAAGCATTTGTCATTTTTAATTAGCATGGCACACCTCGATTTCTAAAGAGTTAAAATTAATTATCCGAGGACCATCGGTTATCTAATTTTGCCCTATTGCACACCTTGATTCTAATTGTTCAAATGATTTCCTAGAATTTAAGATTATTGTAAAGCAAAGAGTTATAAATAAGATTGTGAAAAAATGGACAAAATTAATTACTAGAAAGTATTAACAACTCAAAGTTCCTATTATTCTATCTATTTACCAAATTTTACGCAACTAATGATTACTAACCTTGGCCCGATTGTTCTTAATATAAAATAATATTTTAAAGCCCAAAATTCCAAAGTAATGTCAAAATCAATTATGGCCCCTTTCTTGAAAGCTTCCTACTACCACTAATTATAGAAGTGCACATTCAAAATTTATATCTTCAACACAAAACCATGTCGGCTAATCCGAATAACGTTTCCCTTATGCATATGAATAAATCTAACGATCACCATAAACTCTTAATTAACTAGTGAACAATATTTTATTTTTATGCTAATCAACCATATCGTATTCAATTCTCTTAAGACCAAATGGGGTAAATATTATGATTCACGACGCATCATTATTCAAAGAAAGAAAAATAATAATCACTAATGAACTAACTTATCTACTCAAATTAATCTCATGATTCAGTTAAAATAAAATTAATAAGACTCAAATAACGACTATTCAAGTACATAATTATTCATTCAAACAAAGTAAACAAAAAAAAACATTCAATACACTATCACTAAATATGAAATATTGTTCCAACTTCATTCAAGCATTTAATAGGAGTAAACTAAAGGTATGGAGCATGTAAGAATAAGACCTTTATTGATGAATTCTGGAGATGAGAACTTGTAAATCAACAGACCAAAATGAGCAACAAACACGCTCAAACAACATAACCTTCGTTCGGAGAAGTATCGACTTCGAACGGACCTCTCCGACTTCGAATTTCCAAGTTAAAATAGGGGCAGAAGTAGGCTGTTTTGGGATGTTTCAAGAGTTGATTTTGGCCGGTTTTTGCTGTTGTGAGGAAGGAGAAACAGTCCCCATTTTTTGCATGTTCAGTGTATATCCAGTGTATATCCAGTGTATACTCCATGTATATCGAATGTATATCCAGTGTATACCGAGTGTATACAGCTCTCTCCTCTCGATGTCCTCTCCTTTTTTCGTTTTTCTCTCCTTTTTTTTTTTGAAATTCTCTCGTCTCTCCTCCTCAAATTTTCTCTTCTATTTATATCAAAATTTTCGAAATTTTTCAGATTTTCTTTTTATATTTTATTATTTTACTATTTTTTAATAAAAGAAATCCCACTTACAAATTACTTTTATTTTTTTATAAAAAGAAATTCCACATTTCTTTACTTTTATTTTTTAAATTCCAACTTTAATTATTTTTATCTTATTTAAAATCCTACTTTTAAAAAGAGAAATCCACTTATTTAACTTTTCTTAAAAAAAAAAATCCATTTTTTTTTGCTTTTTTTTTTTTTTAAAATTTTCAGATACCCTTATATTTATTTTTTAATTCCAACTTTCTTTTACTTTTTATTTTTTAAAATTTTCACAAAACTTTATTTTATTTTTAAATTTTCTACTTTCTTTTACTTTTTAAAAGAGAATTCCACCTACTTTTACTTTTATATATATATATATATATATATTTATTCAAAACTTCCCTTTTTCTTAATTTTTAAATTACTCCCAAAAATTAAAAAAAAATTATTTTTCGGATTTTTTTATTATTTTAAAAAAATATATATATTAATAGTAATAATTCACCTTTTAAAATTTTGTATTTTTACCCTATAAAAAGTGTACCAAAGCTAAAAATTATAGATTAAAACCCTTAAAATATTTATATAGAAGAAGTGATAAAAAAATTAAATATTGTCAAAAATCACATGTCTACAGCTGCCCCTCTTTGACTGGAAACGCGAAGCGTTTTCGGACAAAGAACGACTAGACATGTATTTTGACCCGACTCTTATTTAAAGAGACCAAAACTAAAACAAAAGGGGAATGTGACCGAGCTCTGGTATCTGACCTGCCTACATATCCTTGGCTATAAAGGAATCATGCCACATGTAGTTCAGGGGTGAGTGAGATGATGGAGAATGCCGAGGTGGAGAGTCCGGTCGAGGTGCCGTTCCGCCGAGGTTCCGGTCCGCAGTCCTGTTATTACATAAAAATCAAAATAAATGAAAAGACTAGTTAAGCCTGTCAACTATGAGTTACAAGATTCCTATCTATAAGTCTTTTGAAGCTTGATCTCGAGTCTTGAATGGTTCTTCATGCAGACTTTAGATTTGAACCTTGAGGCTTGCTAGTTGCAGGTGCTAGCTCGTTCTTCTTCAGATATTCGGATCAAGACTGAACATGTAGTGCTTGTGATCTCAACAATTCTTTTGTTGCTGCCTTGCACCGACTTCTTGAGATGTTCTTCCCCTTTCTTTAGGCGGGTACTTGATTGCTGATCCTTTAAATATCTTCATCTTGATCATTGTTGTGTTCCTCTGCTCTTCAGGAGGGATCCTGACTTCTTTATCTCGAATACTATTCCTCCGCTCTCCAGGCGGGCTCTTGACTTCTTGAAATGTATTCCTCTTGATTATTGTGGTCTTCCTCTGTTCTCCAGGCGGGCTCCTGACTTCAACAACTTAAAAGGTACGCCTCCGTTCTCCGGGCGGGCTCCCAACTTCAACAACTTAAAAAGGTACGCCTCCGTTCTCCGGGCGGGCTCCCGACTTCAACAACTTAAAAGGTACGCCTCCGTTCTTCGGGCGGGCTCCCGACTTCAAAAACTTAAAAGGTACGCCTCCGTTCTTCGGGCGGGCTCCCGACTTCAACAACTTAAAAGGTACGCCTCCGTTCTCCGGGCGGGCTCCCGACTTCAACAAACTTAAAAAGGTACGCCTCCATTCTCCGGGCGGGCTCCCGACTTCAACAACTTAAAAAGGTACGCCTCTGTTCTCCGGGCGGGCTCCCGACTTCAACAACTTAAAAGGTACGCCTCTGTTCTCCGTGCGAGCTCCTTACTTCAACAACTTAAAAGGTACGCCTCCGTTCTCTGGGCGGGCTCCCGACTTCAAAAACTTTTAAAAAGATAACGCCTCTATTCTCCGGGAGGGCTCTCGACTCAACAACTTTTAAAAAGATAACGCCTCTGTTCTCCGGGCGGGTTCCCGACTTCAACAACTTTTAAAAAGATAACGCCTCTGTTCTCCGGGCGGGCTCCCGACTTCAACAACTTAAAAAAAATAACACCTCTATTCTCCGGGCGAGCTCCCGACTTTAACACTTAAAAAAGGTAACGCCTCCGTTCTACTGGCGGGCTCCCGACTTCAACAACTTAAAAGGTAATGCCTCCGTTCTCCAGGCGGGCACCTGACTTCAACAACTTAAAAAGGTAACGCCTCTGTTCTCCGAGCGGGCTCCCGACTTCAACAACTTAAAAGGTACGCCTTCGTTCTCCGGGCGGGCTCCCGACTTCAAAAACTTTTAAAAAGATAACGCCTCTGTTCTTCGGGCAGGCTCCCGACTTCAACAACTTTTAAAAAGATAACGCCTCTGTTCTCCGGGCGGGTTCCCAACTTCAACAACTTTTAAAAAGATAATGCCTCTGTTCTCCGGGCGGGCTCCTGACTTCAACAAGATAACGCCTCTATTCTCCGGGCGGCCTCCCGACTTCAACCGCTTAAAAAAAATAATGCCTCTATTCTCCGGGCGGGCTCCCGACTTTAACACTTAAAAAAGGTAACGCCTCCGTTCTACGGGCGGGCTCCCGACTTCAACAACTTAAAAGGTAATGCCTCCGTTCTCCGGGCGGGCTCCCGACTTCAAAAACTTAAAAAAGGTAACGCCTCTGTTCTCCGGGCGGGCTCCCGATTTCAACAACTTAAAAAGGTAACGCCTCCGTTATCCGGGCGGGCTCCTGACTTCAACAACTTAAAAGGTAACGCCTCCGTTCTTCGGGCGGGCTCCCGACTTCAACAATTAAAAAGGTAACGCCTCCGTTCTCCGGGCGGGCTCCCGACTTCAAAAACTTAAAAAGGCCTTCTTTTGTTACTTGACATTGTTTTCCCTTGAATCTTGAACTATTTTCCCTTGAAACTTGAATTGTCTTCCTTCGAAACTGCTTTTCCTTAAAACTTGTGTTGCCTTCCTTCGAAACTGCTTCACTTAAAACTTGTGTCGCCTTCCTTCGAAACTGCTTTCCCTTAAAACTTGTGTTGTCTTCCTTCGAAACTGCTTCCCTTAGAACTTGTGTTGTCCTCCCTGTTCTGTTTGGTGTTTGCCTTTCCTTACGGTGGGTTCCTCCGAAACAACCGAGATTTTCTGCCCCTATTTCAATCACAAAAAAAAAAAAAAATCTCGTTAGTTTAAAATATGGTGGTTGGTTGTGATACTCTTGCGGGAGATGGTTTTTATTTTTATTTTTTTATGCTCTGCTTCGTCCGACTGCCTTGAACTTGGTTGAGAACTTCCGACCTTCTGATTACTCCTTAGTCGCAGACTTCCCAACTATTGTTTCTAGTCTTCTTATCTGACCCCATGTATTTCCCATGACAGCTGATTTCTACTCGCAGATCTTGTCTGTTTATTGACTAACCACTTTCTCTGTCATCTGTATACCTGAAATGTCGTTTCTTCGTTTGGACCCAATATCCTCCGTTTGTTTCATTGCTCATAAACTGGCATCTTCCCGACCTTTGTGTTTCACATGAATCCCGAATCACATCCATTTTCCCCGCTCTTGTGTATATGTTGTTCTTTCTTGACTTGTCCACTGGCCTTGGCCTTGAGGTCTGTTACTCCTTTACTTGACATGGGAACTGCTTTTCATTCGAAGACCTTGCTAGTTCCTTGACTAAGCATTTCCTTTATAAACCTTAACCCAGAAAATACTTCTCTTCGTTTGAATTAGACACCTTCTATCTTATTGTATTGCTCCTGGACCGTCATCTACCCAACCTTTGTGTTTTACCTGATCCTCACAGCATTTTGATTATTACCAACTTCAGTGCGCATGTCGCTCTTTCCTGATTTAAGCCACTGGCCTTGGCCTTGAGGTCTATAACCTTTGATTTCTACTTGGAATATCTTTTTTGTCTCTGGTCCACCCTCTTTGTCGATCTCATCACAGAATATTCCTTTGATCCATTTACTTAACACCCTCCATCTGTCTTATTCTTCATGAACTGATATGGACCAAACCTTTGTATTTTGCAAGGATCCCAAAATATGTTGATTATTACCGGTTCAGTGCCCTAGTTGTTGTTTTCCCGACGTAAGCCACTTTGACGTACTAGCACAGATCTTGTCTTGTGCAATTAGAAAGCTGATGACTAATTTTGAATTCATTTCTCACATGTTCTGACCGGACAGACTCAAGAAGAAGGAGTGAACAAGAAAAAGGGAGTAGAATAAAGGACACAGGAAAAAGATGATTCCTAACAAGAAAAATTGCAAGGTAAAAACCTATCGGATGTGGATACTAACTCTAATGACCGTGACATACACATGTGGCCTATTCTGTTAATCAATTCTGACGTTCAGCTCTTGTCGTACCCTTTTTTCCGTGAAACGGGACTTCCATGCTCCGCTTATTCAATCTGATTCACAATCCTGATTTCGACTTGTAGTGCCTGAAGGTTTTCACTATCAAGCCTCTCTCTTTTTGGTTTTCTCTCAACTTACAGTCTTCTCAAGGTGCCCATGAAGGTTTTCACCAATGAGACTCTTTCATTTCTGATTTCTCTCGGCTTTCATCGTCTTATGGTGCCCGTGAGAGTTTTCACCAATAAGACTCTCTCAATTTTATTGTTCTTGTTTGGACCGGAGTGTTGCCCCTGGTATGAATCATCTTTACTTGCTTGACTTGGCATCTTTTGAAGACTGATCAGAAGGTCTTTCGTTGGACCGTAATGTGGGCTTTTGGATAGGGATAGAAAGAAAGGGTATTAAAGGCTCAAAACAAATTAACATGGGTTTAGGATTACAACCTTCAGAACCAAATTTCTTTACAACAACCACAACTTCTGCCCCAGTTTCTTGCTTGTGGATCTTTTGATTTTTGTTTCACTATGACCGAGCCGTGAGGCTGCCTACGTATCCTTAAAGGAATAAGGTCAAACGTAGTTCACACTTATTTCCTTGTTGTTATAGTTTTCCTTTTCAATTATTTATTATTTCTCTTTTCTTTTTCTTTTTCTTTTTATTTCTTTTCTTTTCTTTCTTCATTTTTCTCCTTTTGTTCTTTTGTTGTTTTTCTTTTCTTTTTCTTCTTTTTTTCTTTTTACTTAGCTTGTGTTTCTAATCTTTGCTACTAATTCCGAAGGAGGGGTATGAAAGAAAGTAAATAAGGCTCAAAGGGTTAACAAAGGATAAAGTGTTTAGATAGCAGAAAAAAATGCCTTCGTCATTCCAATCTTCAAAACATGCCAAGCTCAAACAACGTGATTAAACAAACGTTTGTTACATCTTCTGATCGTGCTAGACTTCATAGCTATATTCACATATTTGCTTTCTTCATATTTTAAAAACACCATTGGGCAACATTCTCATTCTCATTACCATGAACGACCCCTGTCAATTTAGCCAACTTGCTTTTATGGTTTCTTTATGTTTTATCTGCCCCAGTTCCACATGGTTCGGGCTTCAAATGATCTCAAACTGTTCTTATTTCCCTTAAGTGTCCCGATCATCTTCCAATGGCTTTATGATTAACTTTTAAGATTAGGCCTAGAACTGTGCACGCATGTCACGTCACTAGAGTTGATAGGAAAAGAACTATAAAAAGGAGAGGACTAAACAAAAGAAAATGCCTAGAAATAATAGAAAACAGGACATTGCACTAGCCAATGAAACAGCTCGAACAACAAGACAAACAAACTAAACGGGGGTTACAACTCTTAGAACAAACCTAGACAATACTAAATGAGATACTACGACCGAAGGAACTGGACAAAATCAAAAGATAGAAGGGTTTGATTTATAGACAATATTCAGAATACAACCCTGAAATAACCTGGACAACAGAAATGACAACAAAATAAACCACCAAAACTCCTCCCTGGCTTGCCAAGAGATGGAGCGTCTATCCGATTAACAAGCACGACATCTTAGCCATTGACTTATGCATCAACAATATTAGGACCTTCACAAGTCGTCATCCTATTGTTCTCAACAAATTGCTTTGGGTTCCCCGTGCATGCTTGTTCTTGAAATCAACCTCTGATAGCGCTGAAAGATTAGCAGCACGTGGACCTCTGAGGCTCCCAGAAGATTTCTCACATTCTTTTTCAAAATAGACCATACCCACTATATGCGTCTCATTATGCACAGGTGACAGACTTTGGCTAGTGTTCGCTGCATCCGGACTTTGCACGATAATGTCGCCTGCATCAATATGCTTCTGGATTGCGTTCTTCAGATTCCAACACTTCTCTATGTCATGCCCCGGGGCATCTGAGCAATATGCGCACCGTTGAGAAAAATCAAACTTCTTTTGAATAGGGTTTGGCATTCTTATCTGGATCAGCTTCAACATGTGCAGTTTCCTTAGCCTTTGGAACAGACTGGCATATGATTCTCCCAATAGAGTGTAGGTTTTCATCCATTGCCTCTCATTATTAAAGGCTTGATTGGGCCGGAAACCTGATCGAGGGGGTTTGCGGTAGGCTCGTGGGAATAGATAAACATTTTGTGGAGCTGGATACTGGGAAAGAGATGTATGATTTTGGGGGTTATGTGAAGGGAAGTAGTATTGGGGAGGATCATCTAGTGCACAATGATGTTCACGGGTGCGAGGGCGAGGCTGGAAGGGTCGATCGAGGGTCGAATCATCTTCTTTGTTTCTCTTTCTTCCACCCAATCTTACTGGGATGTTTTGATTGTCTTTCAGATGACTCATGATTTTGCCTGCCTTGATTCCTTCTTCTACCATCTCCCCCATTTTTATCATATCACTAAAAGGTTTACCCAAGGCTGAGATCAAATGACTGAAGTAGATGGGCCCCTGGGCTTGTAAGAAAAGCTCAACCGTTTCTTTTTCAACAATCGGGGGATTGACACGAGCAACTTGCTTCTTCCATCTGAACCCAAATTCCCTAAAGTCTTCATCCGGTCTTTTTCCCATTTTAGATAGGGAGGAGCGGTCTGGGGTAGTGCCTGATTTGTATTGAAAGTGTCACACAAAATCTTGAGCCAGGTCGCCCAATGGATGCCACTTACCAACATCTTGACGAGTATGCCAGTCCAAGGCTGCCCCAGTCAGGCTCTCACTGAAATATGCCATCATCAAGTCATCTTTCTCTACAACAATTCTCATTTCATTGCAATAGACCCTCAGGTGGGCTACCGGATCTCCACACCCATCATACAAGTTAAATTTTGGCACTTTGAACCCCGCGGGCAGGCGGACGTCATGGGACACAAACAGTTCTTTGTAAGTCATGCTACCGTGGCCTACCATTCTTCGCTTGTTCTTTAAAGATTGTTCTGTGCCTTTCAGCCTTCTGGGCATCCCATCTTGCCCTTCTCTTCCTGTAACCTTTTCATTTTCAGCATGAAGCTTATCCCGGGAGCTCTTCTTGTATGAATTAAGGACCTTGTTGGAAACCTTTGAGGGGTGATATTAGGCATCGCAAGCTTTGAGTGGGTATTCATTGTTGGGGTTAGTGGATATGATAGGAAGACAATTTTGGGGAGAGGTAATTGGAGGAGGAGTGGTGGAACTACTAGGGTGGTTGGGAAAGCTGTGATATGCAGGTGTATCTGGAGAGTAAGGAGGATCGTCTGGCATTGTGCCAGTCTTATTAATTTTTATTTTAACTGAATCATGAGATTAATTTGAGTAGATAAGTTAGTTTATTAGTGATTATTATTTTTCTTTCTTTGAATAATGATGCGTCGTGAATCATAATATTTACCCCATTTGGTCTTAAGAGCATTGAATACGATATGGTTGATTAGCATAAAAATGAAATATTGTTCACTAGTTAATTAAGAGTTTATGGTGATCGTTAAATTTATCCATATGCATAAGGAAAACGTTATTCGGATTAGCCGACATGGTTTTGTGTTGAAGATATAAATTTTGAATGTGGACTTCTATAATTAGTGGTAGTAGGAAGCTTTCAAGAAAGGGGCCATAATTGATTTTGACATTACTTTGGAATTTTGGACTTTAAAATGTTATTTTTATATTAAGGACA
Source organism: Nicotiana glauca (assembly GCA_026770625.1). Lineage (NCBI taxonomy): Eukaryota > Viridiplantae > Streptophyta > Magnoliopsida > Solanales > Solanaceae > Nicotiana > Nicotiana glauca. The sequence goes on from MU749012.1 coordinate 36,297, forward strand.
ATCGGGCCAAGGTTAGTAATCATCAGTTGCATAAAATTTGGTAAATAGATAGAATAATAGGAAATTTGAGTTGTTAATAATTTCTAGTGATTAATTTTGTCCATTTTTTTATAATCTTATTTATAGATCTTTGCTTTACAATAATCTTAAATTCTAGGAAATCATTTGAACAATTAGAATCAAGGTGTGCAATAGTGCAAAATTAGATAACCGATTGTACTCGGATAATTAATTTTAACTCTTTAGAAATCGAGGTGCGCTATGCTAATTAAAAATGACAAATGCTTGGCCCTCGTTTTAATTAAGTGTGATTTAATCCTTAGAATTTGAGGCATGTCATTTAGCAAATTTCCACGGCCCTCTCAAAATTAATAACGTGTTAGTTGCTTTAGGCGCGTCATTTAATAATATTACCTTCCTAAACTCGGGTGCACATTTATGTGACCCAAATCCAAATCTCAACGTTAGATAAAATGTGTTATGGTCTACGGGTGCATTTATGTGACGTGGCCCGAAACATATTTTAAATAGCGTTGCAATCTTTCTTAAAAAAATAATTAAATAAAAGCGGTAAAAAGTTAAAATTTACACATAGGTTTATAATTATTTAAAGTCAGATAATTTATGCCGAATATGACAGTTGAGCGACCGTGCTAGAACCACGGAACTCGGGAATGCCTAACACCTTCTCCCCGGTTAACAGAATTCCTTATTCAGATTTCTGGTGCACGGACTGTTAAATAGAGTCATTCTTTTCCTCGATTCGGGATTTGAACCGGTGACTTGGGACACCATAAATCTCCCAAGTGGCGACTCTGAATTCTTTAAATAAATAAATCCCGTTTCGATTGTCCTTTAATTGGAAAAACTCCCTTTATTATGCCCTTCTGGGGGTAGTAGGTAAAAAGGAGGTGTGACAATCTTGACAATCCCGTTTGAGCGTCTTCCTTTGGCTTGAAAAAAACTCATCCGGAATGATTCCACACACAATAAAATTTACTAGATCCACAACAGTGGCACATCTTTCATTGAAATGCCAAGAGTTGCTCATCGGGGAAGGAGTCATTGATTTCTAGGCTGTCATGCAGCCTCCCCTCCTCCTCCAAACGAGACAAGTGGTCCGCCACTTAGTTTTCACTACCTTTTCTATCTTGGATATCAATATCAAACTCTTACAACAAGAGCACCCATCGTATCAACCGAGCTTTTTAGTCTTTTTTGCTCATCAGATAACGAACCGTTGCATGATCCCAATGAACAATGACTTTTGCACCCATGAAGTACGGTGGAACTTCTCAATTGCAAACACAATATCAAGGTGCTCTTTCTCCGTAACGATATAGTTGACTTGGGCACTAATCATGGTCTTACTAGCATAGTAGACCGAATAAAAAATTTGTTGATGTGTTGCCCCAAAATAGTCCCAACCACTATGTCACTTCCATAACACATGAGTTCAAAAGGCGCACTGCAATTTGGAGCGGTGATGATGGGAGTAGTTTTTAACTTGAGCTTGAACAATATAAAAGATCTCATTCAATCATCATTGAAGTTAAACATAGCATCCTTCTCAAGAAGCTTGCACAACAGGTTCACCACTTTAGATAAATCTTTGATGAAGCGCCGGTAAAACCCTGCGTGGCCTAAGAAACTCCACATACCCTTTACCAAAGTTGGAGGTGGAAGTTTAGAAATCACCTCGATCTTTGCCTTGTCAACTTCAATTCCATTCCTTGAGATTTTTGACCAAGGATAATGCCTTCCTCGATCATGAAATGATATAATTTCTCCAATTGAGCACCAAATTTGTTTCTTCACATCTAGCCAACACTTTGTCCAAATTTGCAAGACAATCATCAAAAGAATCTCCAACCACCGAGAAGTCATCCATTAAAACTTCAAGGTAGTCCTACACCATGTCTATGAAAATAGCCATCACACATCTTTGAAAAGTCGTCGGTGCATTGCACAAACCAATTGGCATCCGCTTGAATGCGAAAGCACAATAGGGACATGTAAAATTTTCTCTTGATCTTTTGGAGCAATGAGAATTTGGTTGTAGCCGAGTACCCATCAAGAAAGCAATAGAAAGCCCCGCCGGTCAATCTATCGAGCATTTGATCTAGGAAAGGAAGTGGAAAGTGATCCTTTCTTGTGACTTTGTTGAGCTTGCGATAGTCCATACACACCCTCCAACCAATCACCGTTCTTGTAGGAATCAACTCATTCTTGTCATTGGTGACAACCGTCATGCCCCTCTTCTTTGGGACACATTGAACCGAAGAGGTCCACGAACTATCGGAGATGGGGTAGACAACCCTGGCATCCATCCATTTGATAATCTCCTTTTTGACAACTTCTTACATAGCCTCATTGAGTCTCCTTTGATGTTCAATAGATGGTTTTGTGTCATACTCCAATTTGATCTTCTGTATGCAAAAAATGGGGCTTATCCCTCGAATATCCGCCAAGGTCCACCCAATAGCCTTCTTCCTCTTTTGTAGCACCACCAATGTGGAATCTACCTGCACGTTAGTTAAACAAGAGGAAAGAATAACCGGTAAAGTAGAACAAGGTCCAAGGAATTCATACCGAAGATGTAGAGGCAATGGCTTCAACTCCAAGGTAGGAGGTTCTTTAATAGAAGGCTTTGTAGGAGGAGTTATCCTATTTTCAAGAACCAAGGATAATTTTTGGGGTGCATAATTGTACGACCTTATTCCTTGCAAAAAGTTCACATATTCCATGAAGCCATTCATCTCGTCATCATCAAGGTTGAGCAAAATGGCCTCCAATATATCACCAACATTAATTGTAGCACTTGTTTCATCAACAATGACATCGATCACCAAACCCACAAAAGAACACACCTCATTGCAATTTGGTTGCTGCATGGATTTACACACATGGAATATCACTTTTTCATCACCAACCCGGAAGGTAAGTTCTCCAGCTTCAATATCACAAAGAGCCTTCCACATAGAAAGGAAAGGTCTCCAAAGAATAATCGGCACCTCATAATCGACCTTACAATCTAAAATGACAAAATTCGCTAGGAGAATGAAATTATCAACACGAACCAAGACATCTTCAATCACTCCCAACGGCCTCTTTATAGTACGATCGTCCATTTGCAATCTCATAGAGGTGGGTCTTGTCTTCCTAATTCCCAAAATCTTAAAAACTGAATAGGGCATCAAATTGATACTTACCCCAAGATCACAAAGAGCTTTTGCAAACTCGGCATTTCCAATTGTAAAAGGAATTGTTAAAGCACCAGGATCCTCCAACTTAGGAGCCATTGAATTCACAATTGCACTCGCTTGATGAGTGACTTTGATGGTTTTAAAATTCATTCACAGTTTCTTTGTCACAAGATCCTTCATAAACTTTGTATAACCGGGCATTTGTTCTAAATCTTTAACTAATGGCACATTGATTGAAAGACTCTTCATCATTTGAATGAACATTTTGAATTGATTCTCACCATTTTTCTTGGCAATTCTTTGAGGATATGGAGGTGGAGGATTAGGCAATGATGCCTTAGCCTTTTGCACTACCGGCTTCGATATGTCAATAATGTGTTGCCTACACGAGTTAACCTCTTCTTGATTCTATTCCATACTATTATCAATATCAATCCGAACTTCATCATTAGGTTGTACCACATTGTTCGGGATCTTTTCTTCTTGCATCACTTGCTCATCATCCACAAGTTGCCTTTGACTTGAGGTGGGTGTATTCCCACCTCTTCCACTTCTTGTGTTAATGGCCATGGCATGCCCCCAGTTGTTTCCACCCTTTGGGTTTACTACCGTATCACTTGGTAGTGCCCCCTTAGGACGAGAATTTAATACTTAAGAGATTTTCCCCATTTGAACTTCTAGGTTGTGAATTGATGTGTTGTGTGAGGCAAGTTGGGCATCCGGATCGACATTATTTTCCATCATTCGCTTGAACATATTTTCAAGCCCCATCTCATTGTTTGAAGAACTTGGACCATGGGAAGGATAAGGGGGCGGGTTGCTAGGTTGTTAGTACATTGAGGGTCTTTGAAAACCCGACCTCCGATTGCCTTGATTGTTACCCCCCCCCCCCAATTTTCTTAGTTATTTCCACTCTAATTCCCTTGATTGTTATTATTATGGCAATTCCTTTGATTGTTGTTTCCTCTCCAATTTCCTTGATTGTTAGAATTCCAATTGCCTTAATTGTTTAGAGATCGTCATTGTTGTTGGTTAGGGCGTTGGAAGTTGTTTCTTTGCCCTTGAAAATGGTTCACAAAGTGCACGTCCTTTTTTTGTTAAATATATGAGTCATCTTGTTCAAAACTACCATCTTCCTGCACATAATTCTCCACTCGAATTTTATTTGTGGGCCCGTGGTCCTCCTCTTATTCACCATCATGTTCACTCCTTCTGTGGCATTGATTTGCTTAGGAGTTTGAACTTGACTAAGTTGAGCCTTTGCTAGTCGATTCATGGTAGTAGTCAATTCCGAAATGTCTTGCCCATGGTCATGCAATTCTTTGTGAAGGTGGATCATATATGGATCACCGTGTGGAACATTGGCCCGAGATTGCTAAGACGATGACGTTTCTGCCACCTCATCTAAAATCTCACACACCTCCGCATAAGGCATAGTCATAAAGTTCCCACTGGCAAGTTGATTCACTACACATTGGTTGGTTGTGTTAATCCCACGATAAAAGGTTTGTTGAATCATGTTTTTCGTTATATCATTGGTGGGACATTCCTTGACCATAGTTCTATAGCTCTCCCATATCTCGTGTAGTGGTTCATTCAGCTCTAGCTTGAATGCCAAAATCTCATCTCGAAGTGTAGCCATGTGCCTGGGAGAGAAGAACTTAGCAATAAATTGTTCCGACAACTCATCCCAAGTGTGAATGGAATGCTTCGGTAATCATTTCAACCAATCTAAAACTTTCTCCCGTAGAGAGAAGGGAAAAAGACTTAGCTTCAATGCATCCTCGGAGACATTCATTTGTTTTCTCCCACAACAAGTATCCACAAACCCCTTAAAATGTTTATACGCATTTTGAGTTGGATCACCGGTGAAGAAACCCCTTTGCTCAAGCAAAGTGATCATTACATTGGTAGTTTGGAAGTTGCCCGCCCTACTACGGAGAGGGACTATTGCACTAGCATATCCTTCATTGGGTAATACCCGGCGTGGAGCCGCTCGTGTTGGAGGTGGGGGTGGAGCGGGTATATTGTCATTAGAAAGTGGGCCTCTTCTATTGGATTGAGGTTCAAGAAGAACCTCCTCAACTTTCTCATCCTCTCCGTCCACATCCCCCAAAGGCATATTTTCGAGATCATTATTTTCCGCCATGGCTGTACCTAAAATTTTCACACAATTTAGTAACATGCAAGAAAAAGAAGATATTCCAAAAAAGAACCCAAATATATAGCTAACACCGTTTTAACTCCGCGACAACGGCGCTAAAAATTAATCCACATCCAGTCTGCACTCAATAGTGAGTGGAAACGATCGTTGGAAGAATAGTACCCAACAAGAATCGAGGTCAATTTTCACCGGGAGTTAAAAAAGGTATTAGGAGTATACACTTGATGAGAGTGAATGGATTAATTAAATTTACACTTCCACAATAGGTTTTGAATTCTACTTCTACTATTACTCTAACAATTGTAAGCTAAGGGAAAGAAACTAGAAACAAATGATTGTTTTTTATATTTTTCCAAATAGTTAAAAAGCCTAGGGATGTGACCATAACTTAGGTGTTTGCCTAATAGGTTAAATATGTTAATACTTATTTTGTTGATTGGGGTGTATTATAGCTCTCAACTCTACATTACCCACTCAATACCTCTCTATCAAAAAGTGATTTTGCGCAATTCGACTTTCTCAAGTTCAAATGGGTATCAAACAAAACAGTTGATATGAGCTCAAGTCGGGTTCTCACTATCTCTAGTTTGAACCCTTTAATTAAGCTAATCAAGCTCTCAATTAAAACAATTCCTTGTTAGCTAAGTTATCCTAGACTAGGTCCATCTTTCTCAAGTAGAGACTAAGTTAAAAAGGCATGAATCGATGTTTGCAACCATTAATTCTGGAATTGAAGCATAAATCAAACTAAATAATTAACACCCAATCATAATCAAGCATTAAATTAAGTGCCCATAAGGTTTGCATACTATGGTTAGGTCACAATCCTAGTAAAAATCTAGCTACTTATAATGGGAATTGAAGAAAATAAAGAAGAAATGCTAATTAAACTCATAATCAATGATAAAAATGATAAAAGACAATGTTTAAACACTAGAATGGTAATAAACTTCTTAAAATGGTAAAAGGTAACGACTACAGCAGCTCAAACTTCGGAACTTTACTTAAAATTGTGAAACTCATCTATTTATAGTGGCCCAAAATTCGCGGACAAAAATGTCCCTTGGGAGGTTCTGCGGCCGCACAAGTCCATGTGCGGTCCGTAGATTTATTCAATTGGCATGAGGTTGGGTTTTGCAGCCGCACATTTCTGGATTGCGGTTGCGAAGTATCTTCTGCGACCGCACAATTCTTGTGAGGTCTGCACTTCATCAAGGCTTCAGGACTTGGTCCTTTGCACAGTCTCTGAACTTGGAATCTTCTGTCAGTGCGGGCCCTGTTCTGCGGACTCACATTGGCCAAAGTCCTATTGGGCCCTTTCACTTGGTTTGCGGCCATAGAAGGAATTCTGTTGTCCGCACTTTCTTTTACGGACCGCACTTCTTTGATTCTTCGCCCTTAATTGCCGTGTGATTCAGAACGCTCCTTTTTTTAATTAGATTTAATCATGGGAGCTCGAATTTCCAACATTCCTGTAATTTGTATACATTTATTAGTTTTGGGAACATAAATCAATACTTTGAGACTAAAACAAAAGCAAAAAGATGCTAGTAAGTAGTCAAAATTACCACTTATCAAGCAGCAAAAAAAATCTAAGAGATGTTCAATGTGTAACATTCTCTTCAGTTGGTTCAAAAGAGAGAAACATCAGCACGTAGATGAAGGCAATCACTGCTGAAGTCCCGTTAGTAGTTGAGAGAAGCAGATTGTTCGCCATAATTATTGCACATTCACTAATAATTGCACGTGCATTACACATGTATTTTTCAGTAACATGCATTTGACAAGCATGATTTCTAGTACGCATTTTTAAAAGAATTACTAGTACGCATAAAACAACATATAAGTTTTTTATTAAGTAAAAGAATTTCATTAAATAGCATCTATGGGGTACAAAAAGTATAAATGAATAAGCCCCATTACTAAGAAGAATCTAAGGAGCTTACAAAATCACAAAATTGTTAATATTTTCTTGGTGAGATTCTAAATTTTTGCACTAATTAACTTGTCCTACTCTGAGCCCGAGTTTATTAATGTCATTTTTTGCTACAACTCCACTCAATTACCCCCACAACACATTAATCAATCCCAAAAATATTAACGTTAATCTATAATTATTTTTGTGTATATTTTTCCTACAAGTAGAAGCCAATCGAGTAAGGCAACAACGATTATAGCCAAGGTAAAGGATCGAATATAAATATAAAAAAAGATCCCTCTTTTGCATGCTAGTGCTCATCACGGAATATGATATAGTCGAACAGAAAACTACTAAATAACTAACGGAGATAGCTCTAACACCATTACTTAATGACCAAATTAGTCGTGATCAGCTTAAAACCCAATGACCAAACATGTAAAGCTGGCCATGAAGCACATCAATATTGTGGTTGAAGAGGCGTTTGCACATTCCTGGTTAACTCGTGCCTAAACTATTGACCATATCGCCCAAGACATAGCACTGTCATAACAAGCAGAGGGCCTAAGTAGTTATTGTCGGTGCCTGCTCTTCTGTTGTGCGCGCGATGTCCTCTAAAAATTTTCAGTGAATCTTCGGTTCGCGAATGTTAGACCATGAAACTGTTACAACCATGGAACATTTTAAGCTCATTAGAGTACTCAACACTCTGGTTATCCCTCCCCCTGTAAACCTAACTCTTTTATGTCCAGTGACGATACCAAGAACGAAAGTGAATGCATGCATTAAATTTGTTAAAGTAGATACAAAAATAGGTTGTAATGCGATATATGTAGGCCAATAATATATGTAAACTGACAAAAGAAACTATTTTTACTAGAAATTTACCATATAGAGAGAAGGGAGTTCAACATTGATATTATATACGACAAGCCAGAAAACTCTTTGGTTGCTCTATTCTACACTATCGACTTGAAACAATGCAGTCATTCTAAGAAATACACTAAAAAGTGCATTGTTTAAAAAAAAATCGAGATTTCGATCAAAGCTTATTTTAAGAAAACTCGGGTTACTGATAATCAAATAAAAATAGGAATGAATGATGTAGAAAAATAGCTGAATAGAAAGCAAAGTAATTCAATAATTTCCAATAGTATTTCGGGTCCTTACAAATGATTAGTTTTCCCCTTTTATAGCTATTTCTAGGTGATACGTTTTGTTTCTGTCATAATAGGACCATTACAGACAATTAATGACATTTAATGCAACGTTATAATTGGTAATCATTGTAATTCAATACAGATTCTCTAATATTTTCCGTAATTAATGCCTATTAAAATAACTACTGACAATACGTATCTGTACCATTTTTTGCTATCAGGTTCATTCTCTTATCCTAACCCCCGAACATAAAGAGGTCCGAGCATTGAGTCTCTTGAATCTCTGCCCGTGCCTGTTGTAACTCGTGCCTCTTTAACTATTCTTTGCTAATTATCATCCTTCGACCAGTCCACGTGTCGTGACATGTTACTTTTCAATCAATTCTATATACGAACTTAATTTTTTCCAATATAAATAGGCCCCCCACTTGCCATTTATTCATCAATAGAATATTTGGGAAGTGTATTTTATTAAAGCGGGAATATTTGTCGACATTAATTCTTCTCTGGAACTGATGCTTCATTTGTCACTTCCATTTAATGTCCGCAACACGTGGCATCTTCTGGTTGGTTCTGCGACTTTTAAGTGTTTTTAAGGTTTTTTTACGGCTTCATTACGAAATGACAGTTTTCATTATGACGTTTCCATCATTGCACCTTTTTCTTTGACGGTTGCTTCTAAGTATAAATATATTTTTCACCTTTGTCTTTCTCACATAATGTTTTTAGAATATTCAATCCTTGTTTTCTTCTTCCTCGTACTACTATGTCTTCATCAAACCCTAACCCTAGAAGAGTCCCCATCATTGACAACCTTCCTCTTGCTCCTGTTAGAAGTAGGAGACGGGGTAGGCTTCGCAGTTTAGGGTCTTCATCTTCACGAGGCCCTTCTCTTCCTTCGACAAGTTCCACTCCACCTTCTAGAACAAGAGGTTCTCTTTCTCAAAGGTCTTCATCTAGAGGTAAAGAACCCACTGAACCTCTTCGTGAATCTTTGGTAGATGAGATTGTTCCTGCTGAACTATCTTTTTACAATGACAGAGAATCCATTAGAAACCAAGTTTCTTCTATGTCTTCATTAGAACGTGCTGACATTTATCCGACTCGGATCATTGAAGGTTTAATTTCTGTAGTCCGTAGAGACTGTCATTCGAGTCATGATTTCCCCATTATAATCCCCAACGCAAACCAAAGAATCACTTCTTATTTGACTGGGTTTTCTTTTGTATATACATATCCTTTCACATTGAATTGCAAGCCTCCTATTGATCCTGTAGTCATCGAATTCTATCGCTTTTTCGATGTTCGCTTAGGACAAAGTGGCCCTATTGTGTGGAAGGTTGTTGCTTGTTTGAGGCATTTGGCCAACGTGGCTGGTGTGCCTTTTACTTTCTTCCATTTAATTCATCTCTATTCTCCCAAACTCTTCCGTCAAGGAATTTTTACTTTAGCTGCGAGAAGCAAAAGAGTTCTGGTTAGCCCAGAGGACAATAAGAACCGTGGCTGGTACGCCAGGTTTGTTGCTGCCCCCACTATTGGTTTAGTGGGTGAAGAAAATGTTTCATTCCCTGAGAAATGGAATTTTGCACGTGAGTTTTCTTTTGTAACTTTTTCGTGCCCTTTTTCTTTATTTTGATGGTTGTCATTTTAACTTTTCTCCTTTATCTTTTTTAGCAACCATGAGAATTGTTGATGAGATTCCCAATTTCCGTGGTTAGGTAGGAAAGTTGTTAAATGTTTCTCCGATGGAAGGTAGATCTTGGAAAAACCTTTCTCATCGGTTTGGTTGGAAAGTGAAAACTCACGGCAAGAATTTTTTTTATCCTTTGTAAATTTATTCACTTTTTTCTTCAAACATTATTTTGATCCTTCTTTATGTCAGGATTTCCCATCCGAGGCATAAGTGCTGAGGCCTTCATAGCTTCCAGAATTTATTTGGAATGGGCCCAAGAGATAATCTCGAGTTCTTCATCGAAAAGGAAAGCTATCACTGAACAAGACTCTGAAGAAGAGAAAGAGCAAGATGGGGGCTCTTTGATAAGAAGGCCACAAGCTAGAAGACACATTATTTCAGATGATGAAACATCCCCCCCTCGTTCTGTTCCTCTAACCGAGTCTGTTGAAGCCGCCTTGGTGATTTTCGATGATGATACTCCCGCGGCTGCTCGTTATGATATCGCTCAGCTTTTCGCTCGTGGCTTTGATAATGAAAGTTTTGGCCCAATTTCTGATGAAGTGCCACTTGCCTCATTTTCCATGTCTGCTCCTGTGACACCTTCTTTCCCAGTCGTGACTGTTGTCATTGTTGTTCCTCCCCAAGATGTTTTGACTCCTTCTATAGTCCTCCTACAATTGCCCATCATACCGAGGTTGGTTCCTCAAGTAGAGGTGAAGCTATGAGGAAAGTTACCATCGAGGTTCCTGCCGATGGTAACCTTTTGAAGAAATCAAGTCGGACTGATGTGTGGTGAAACCTTTGATTGGTCCAGTTGATAAAGCCAAGCTTGAGAGTCATAACTCTTTTACTTGGATGAACGACAAAGTGCAATCTTCTTTAAAGGTATTCTTTTTCGAACTTTACATTATTCTTCTCTTTTTAATTAAGGTTCTTACCTTTTTTTAGATCAATCTAGTTGGCACGGAGATGATGAAGAGGGTTTCCCACACAGAGCAATTAATGCACGACTATCAAGTTAAAGCGAACAATTGGAGGGAACAGTATGAAAGTCTCCAACTTGACATGGAAGTGGTAGAAGAGAGTAAGCGTACCTTGGAGTAGCAACTGAAGATTTTAAGCTCAGAGTTAGCACTCGAGAAGGCATGCTCAAGTCAAGTTGATAAGGACAAGAATCTCCTTGAAACGTGTTTCTCCGAGCAGCTATCCAAAGCTAGTGAAGAAATCAGAGAACTAAAGGCTTTGCTAAATAAGAAGGAAGTTTATGCTGGTGACCTTGTGCAAACACTTTCTCAGACCCAAGAAGATCTTCGTGAGTCTTCTTCCAAGGTCAGCTTTTTAGAGAGTTCACTCGCTCCTTTGCAAGCTTCTTATGATTCTGCCGTGGCTGAAAATGAAAAGCTTAAAGACGAGAATTGATCAATGGGAGAGAGATTTTGAACTTCTTGAGGACAAGACTGCAATTGAGGTGAGTTGGGCATATTTAAACACATGCCAAGATACCCTGATGGAAGTTATCCAGGAGGGCTTTAGTTTGGATGCTGAGTTAGCCAAAATAAAAGAGACTATTAAAAAAATTCAGCAAGGCCAAGAATTTCCTTCTTCTATGGCTGATATTCCTGAGCATACTGAAGATGATATGGGTACGGTGGATGCTCCAACTCCTTCAAGTCATCTCGGACCTTCTGCTGCTCACGAACCTGTTTCAGATCCTTCTTCAGCCCCTTAGTGATAGATCTTAAATACTCTTGAATTATATTTTGATGATCTAACAAACTTACTAATAAGAACCAGCTACGGAACCTGACCTACTTTGGATTGCTGCAAACTTTAACAAACTCCAGTAAAAGATGAACTACTACAGATTCAGAAGCTAGGAACCAAACAAGGACCTGATGCTTCTGTGGTTCCTATATAGCAGTATAGAGTCATTTGGACACAACTGGAACTGAAGTGACTGATGACACTATTTCTGCCACACCGCACCACACTGTCAGCCCACTCATTCTCTAACTAAACAAAGTACTCACATCACTTTTAGTGATGTGATCAAGATGTACCAAAGTGGCTTTATACAAAAACATCACTGGAAGGTTTCTATTTCTCATTCAAGCTTCTTGCAAAAACAGAAAAAATATTCTCTCAAGCTTGAAGAACAAGGTTGAACGCCACTACGGACTAGTTCTTAAAATATTTATCGTTGGTATCATAGTTGAGTTGTAACCTTGTTATTGTACTTACAATATCTCCTAAATCGCTTACTTAGAAGTTTACTGATTAGGAATCCTCATACTCATTGAGTTTAGCTTGTGTCTAGATTTAGTCATAAAGAAAAGTCTTTATAATCGTAGAGTTACAAAGTGGCTTGTGGTGACAGCACCACAAGTTAGAAAAAGCCCTTGTAACTAGGATAGTCACAAAATGACTTGTGGTAAAGTACCACAAGTTAGTTTGAAGTCTTTGCAATAAGAAGTATTGTAAAGTGGCTTGTAATAGGTAAGATTACAAGTTAGTAAAGTTAAAAGCCTACAGGGTAGGTCGTGGTTTTTTGATCCCCTTGTGCGGGATTTTTCAACGTAAAAAATCCTCTGCCTCATTTACTTACTGCTTTACTAAGTTCTCTCAGCATAAACTTATAGAGGACCAGGTACTCTACGATTTGGTGGACCCATACAAACTAACAATTGGTATCAGAGTGGGTTCCTTCTATCAGGTTAACACCTAGAAAGGATCCTCATGACGACTCCACTAAATTTTGAAGAAGGTTAATCCATATACCACCCACCCAAGTTAGATGGAAAACACTATTGGTGGTGGAAAGCTAGAATGCATGATTTCTTCATGACCGAGGATTGCGAGCTTTGGGATGTTATCTGCGATGGTCTGTTTGTTCCAATCTAGGTACTAAATGAATTTCCATTTTCAATAAAAAGGACCATCTAAGAATACACTGAAGCAGACAAAGAAGCGATGGAGAAGAATTTTCGTGCCAAGAAAATCTTGGTAGATGGCTTGGAACCTAAAGGGTACGACAGAATCTCTACATACGACACTGCCATGGAAATATGGGAGGCTTTGCAAATAACTTATGAGGGAACTATACAAGTAAAACTAGAAAAATCTAATACTGATGATAGTTCTATGATGGCAGTTGAAGGCGAGGAGATTGGATATGACTCAACACTTGCTTTGATGGCTCAATCAGACAATGCTGATGACAATGGAAACAAAGAGGTAACCTTCAGGGATGTTAAGAGACATCTGAAATCCTATTCTCCAAAAAAACTCATGTGTTTAACTGATGTTTTAATTACTGCCTTTTGTAGTCTTGCGGAGGATAGGGATTCCTTGTTCTTAGAACTAGAAGAATTTGAACATATTAGAAAAGACTTAGTGGCTGCAATTACTGATCAAACGAAAGCCATTGAAATTCTTAGAAAAGAAAAGAGTGATCTCTTGACAGAAACTTCTGACCAAATGGAACTAATAGCAAAGCCCTTGACTGAGTCAAAACCTGAAAGCTCTGAAAGAGGAAATAAGATAATGAGTGAGGAAGATTCTAGGCTTGAAGATGAGGTAAAGGCCTTGAGATGTAGGATGAGTGTTGAAATTGAGAAAAACAAGCTCCTCCAAGCCAATCTTGAAAAAGAAATAAATGATCTTGAAAAATCTCTAAAATGGACCTGGTCCGTAGAAGCTACCACGGCCTTGTTCACTAATAACAGTGAAAAAAGGTGGGGAGCAGGGTTACCAAGGAAGAAATATCCTTACAACCCTCACAGTAAGAGCGCCACTACATCTGATAACTGGCCTCGTACCTAATGTGGGAACACTGGGCACTCCATGGAAGGTGTCCAGGCCAAGAATCAGTTAGTACCAAAAGATAAAGTGGCTGCTGAAACTGTGACCACAAAAGAGGGACCAGGTTCCACTCACAGAAAATGCACTCTACCTGCATGGACTAAAAAAGCTCTTATTCATCATCTTGGTTACTACAAGGTACCCAAACTTGTTTGGGTTCCTAAAACTAACTCCTAATTTTCTTCTGCAGGAACAGCGAAGGGAAACGGTCAACAATGGTACATGGATAGTGGGTGTTCGAAACGCATGAATGGGAACACCACATACTTTCTTTCACTAAAAGCCCTGCAAGGAGGGACTGTATCCTTTGGCAATGGAAAAAAGGGGTACATTCTTGGAGTTGGAAAAGTTGGGAAGTCACTCACTCACTCTATTGAAAATGTGAACTATGTCAATGGACTCAAGTACAGTCTCCTGTGTGTCTCTCAAATTTGCGATAAAGAAAACTAGGTGGAGTTCTTGTCTAAAATATGTACAGTCACTGACCTTGTGACTAGTGAAACAGTTCTGGTGGCCAAAAGATACAAGAACATCTATGTTGCTGATTTCAAATCCATACAGAGTGGTGATCTGAGTTGTCTGAAGGCGGTTGACGATGATGCTGAACTATGGCACAGAAGACTGGGCCACACAAGTTTTTCCCTTCTGAACAAACTAATTTAGAAGGACCTGGTCCATGGTTGGCTTGTGTCACAATTCAAAACTCAAAAAGTCTGTGATGCCTGTGCTAGAGGAAAACATGTAAAGTCCTCCTTTAAGTAAAAAAGAGACGTGAGCACCTCGAAGCCGCTTGAGCTCCTGCACATGGATCTTTGTGGACCTATGAGAGTGGAAAGTAGAGGAGGAAAGAGATACATTTTCGTGATCATGGATGACTATTCCAAATTCACACAGACTCTGTTTATCACAAAAAAGATGAGACGATTGAAGTATTTATGGCATTTGTGACGAAAATCCAGGTGAAGATGGAATTCAGAGTTGTATGCATTAGATAAGATCATGGAATAGAATTTGACAATGTCAAATTTGATGAATTCTGCAATGAAAATGGCATCACTCACAACTTCTCAGCTCTCAGAACTTCTCAGCAAAATGGACTAGTAGAAAGAAAGAACAGAACTCTGGAAGAAATGGCAAGAACAATGCTGATTGATAGTGGACTTGCAAAGAACTTTTGGGCTGAAGCTGTCAATACTGCCTGCTACTTAGTGAACAGGTGCATGATCAAATCAATTTTGAACAAGACCCTGTATGAACTACTAAATGGAAGAAAACCCAAGCTGACCTACCTAAGAATATTTGGATGCAAACGCTACGTTCTCAATAATGTAAAGGATTAGCTTGGTAAGTTTGATGCTAAAAGTGACGAAGGGATATTTCTTGGCTAATCTTCTCAAAGCAAGGCTTACAAGATTTATAACAAGCGGACTCAATGTGTTGAAGAAAGTGTCCATGTTATTTTTGATGAATCTCACCCATCATTTGAGAAGAATACTGAGGAAGATCAAGATGGAGAACCCTTACTTGTTCCTGGTGAAGTCATTAACATGACAAATAGAAAGGCAGACTTGATGAGTCAAGTGAAGGAGCCAAATGAAGGTAACACAGCCTCATCGACAACATAACCAAGCACTTCAATTACAATCACTGAAGCTGAAGAAAGAATGGTTGATGCAGTTCAGGGAAATCCACTGGCATCTAAAAGAAGGATAGAAGAGAATCAGCTAAATATATTGTCTTCCTCTCAGAATGAACCCTAGACATCTAACTGGAGACATCAAAGTTCTCACCCTATAGATAACATAATCACTCATCTAGATTCTGGAGTTCAAACTAGGTCAAGAGCTAGAAATTTACTTGTCTTCTCAGCCTTTCTCTCCCAGATAGAACCCAAGAACATCAAAGAAGCCTTAAAAATGTGGATTGGATTACAGCCATACAATATGAGCTACATCAGTTTGATAGAAACAATGTTTGGCACCTGGTACCCAGACCTCCAGATATAACCATTATAGGCACCATGTGGGTATTCAGAAACAAGCTCGATGAACATGGAATTACCACAAGGAACAAGGTCAGGCTAGTGGTCCAAAGCTACAATCAGGAGGAAGGGATTGACTATGATGAAACATTTTCTTCAGTGGCTCGCATGGAAGCCATCAGAATTCTGATCGCCTTTGCTTCTCATATGCAATTCACTTTGTTCCAAATGGACGTTAAAAGTGCATTTTTGAATGGACTGCTTAAGGAAGAAGTCTATGTGAAGCAACCCCCTGGGTTTGAATGCCATGAGCACCCTGAATATGTGTTCAAATTGGACAAAGCTTTGTACCGGCTAAAGCAGGCTCCTCGAGCGTGGTATGAAAGGTTGTCAAACTTTCTCTTAGAAAATGGCTTCAAGAGAGAAAAAATTGACAACACTCTATCCTTAAAGAAACGGGGAAGGAACCTGCTCATTGTTCAGGTTTATGTTGATGATAAAATTTTTGGAGCAACATCTGACTCTCTGTGTGAAGAATTCGCAAAACTTATGGGAAGTGAATTTGAAATGAGAATGACGGGTGAATTAAACTTCTTCCTGGGTCTTCAAGTAATACAATCTCCAAAATTTACTTCCATCTATTAGCAAAAATCCATCAGGGAACTCTTGAAGAGGTTTGACATGGAAGCGTCAATAGTGATGGACACTCCCATTCCAACTGCCACCCGACTAGACATGGATGAAACTGGAACTCCTATGAATCAAACAATGTATAGAGGCATCATTGGGTCTCTTCTCTATCTCACTGCCAGTCGACCTGATATTGTTTTCAATGTGGGGTTGTGTGCGAGATTTCAATCAAATCCTAAGGAATCTCACTTGAAGGCTGCCAAAAGAATACTGAGATATCTCAAAGGCACGTATGACCTGGTGCTATACTATCCATCAGGTAACAACTTTAATCTAATTGGGTATGCTGATGCAGACTATGCAGGTTATCTTGTGGATATAAAAAGCACTTATGGGATGGCTCACTTCTTAGGATAATGTCTTATCTCTTGGGGCACAAGGAAGCAAAATTCAATGGCTCTTTCAACATCTGAAGATGAATATGTAGTTGCAGCATCCTGCTGTGCTCAGCTTCTGTGGATCAAGCAACAACTGGAGGACTTTGGAGTTCTCACTAAGAGTGTGCCCCTCCTATGTGACAACACCGATGCACTCAACATGGCAAAGAATCCAGTTTAACATAAAAGGACCAAATACATTGATGTGAGACATCATTTTCTAAGAGATAATGTGGAGAAAGGGTTGATATGCATGAAGTTCTGCAACATAGAAGATCAAATTGCAGACATTTTAACCAAGGCACTAAGTAGGGAACAGTTTGAGAGAAACAGAGTAAAGCTGGGGTTGTTGAGGCCAATCCAAACAAAATAATTTTTTATTATTTTTACAATTTTTGTTGAAATTTATTGCATTTTTGTGTTAATTAATTGCCTAATAATTCATATTAAAAATACAAAAAATATGCATATGCATTAGGATTTTTAATTTTACAATTTTAGTATTAATTCAATTTCAAAACAAATTAAAAAAAATCAAAAATAGCATTTTTAGTGTTTTTAATTGGAAATTACTGTAAAATAGATATTAAATAAATTTTAGAATTTAATTAGTTTAACAATTAAATAAAATCAGAAAATATATAAAATTGGAAAAAAGAAAATAAAATACAAAAATACAAAGTGAAAATACAATACAAAAAGAATACAAAAGAAATGGATTGTGTTAAAATTTGGGCCAAGTACACTAGCCCAAACAATAAATCACCCGCCCAGGCCCAAAAAAATACTATACCCGTCAGCTCAATCATAATCCAAACGACCCCGTTTAAGTACAATCCAATCCTAGCCGTTGAAATGAATTAATCTAACGGTTGAAGTCTGATCCCATTTAAAAGAAACGATGTCGTTTTGTGCTCAAAGGATATGAACCGTTGAAATCATTTAATCCAACGGTCGTATTGGTTGGTTTCATTAAAAGGAAACCACGCCATTCAGTGATAAAGAGATCTCGTCCGTTCATTATAACTCATCTGACGGTGGAGATTTGTTATTGTTCTTTTAATATACCAACAAATCAATTAAACCCCAAAATAATTCATTCTCTTCATCTTCTTCTCCTCCCGTCTAACCTAGCCGCCACCAAACCCTCACAGACCCCGCCGGAACCCTACCGGTGGGAGACGATACCTTCGCCAATCACCTCCAAAAATACACCCCAGAACCACCTTGAACCCCTGATCCCACCCCTCAACTTCTTTTCCCTCGAATCACTTTCTTTCTTCTCGAATATTCAAAAGAGTGTCGCTGGAACCCTAACTCCGGCGAACACTAGTTCAACCAATCAAGCCCAAATTCATACCAAGCCATCTCCTGACCATCCTTAACCTATTTTCAAAAGTCTTGAGCCCTAAAAATCACTGGATTGGCTCAAATGTAAAAAATTGAGGTCTGCCGGTGACCAAAATTCCAGAAAAAATTGATGCCAAAACCCTGGATGCTGGGAGAACGTGATAACTAAAAAAAGTGAGAGAATAAACTTTCCGAATAACCAGAAAACAAAAGCTAAGTTTTTTTTTCTTTCTTTTCTCCCTGTTTCTTTTGCTTCTTTTGTTTGTTTCTTTGCATGTTTGTTTCTGCATGTTTAATTGTTCATTGATTAGGGTTTATCTTGTTATATTTTAATTTTTAGAATAGATATTATTAGGTTATGGATTCTGATTTCATTCAAAAATAAATTTGACATTAAAAATAAAATTAGTTAGATTTTTCTGCAGAAATACCTTTAATTTGTTTTTGTCTGATAATATTAGTTATAATTGTGATATTGACATTAGATTAGATTCTGATTAGTTTTGATTAAGTAAATTGATAAGTATAATTGAATTTTTATGATTTTCAGTATATTTAGCTTCTGAAATTTGATAAATGTTAGTTAGTGGTAATAGTTAGTAAAATTTTTGATTTGTTAGGGTTAATTAGTATTGACAGTAATTAGTATGGTTTTAGCTGATTTGGTTCTTAATTGTTAGATATTTCAGTTGTTAAAATTCTGATTAGTGTTAATAATTAGGGTTATATTAATCTGATAGTGTAATAATGCAGGGGGTAAAAAGTGTAAAAGGGCAGTAGGGCATTTAGCAAATATAGTATAAATTCAGGGGTAGTTTGGGGATATAAAATGGGATAATGGTAATAAACACAAGGAAGTAGGGGTAGTTTGGGAATCCTAAAAGGGCAAATAGGTAGATTTTAAAGTGAAGTGAGGGTATATAGGGAATTATACTAAGATAGAAGGTTCTAGATGGGGTAATTAGTGTGATTTCTCACAAATAAGGGTAGCCAATCGACTAACTAATAAAAGAATAAGGATAAAACTGAAATAAAAGAGGGACCATAGTATAATTAACAAAGTTTGAACTTCCCACCAAATTTAAATCTATAAATAGGCATCTATATGCCTCATTTTATAAGTTTTGGCAATCTGAAATATCTCTCAAATAACTCCTGCTGTTTTAGATCCAAATTCTCGATAGTTTTCATTACAAAAAATTCAAAAACATCAAAAACAGTAGAAAAAGTTCAAAATTTCACTGTTTCATTAGTTTTAAGTTCAAATTAAGGGCTGTTTGTCAACTTTCTGTGGTTCTGGTGATCGAAATACTGAGGAATTTGCATTGGATTAGTCTAGTTCTTTTCTGCTGGTTTATATCATTGCTGTTGGTTTAAATTTAGTGTTGTGAAGCTGTGATTGAATTGCTGTGTTGATTTCTGTTGCTGATTGTTGATTTAGAGATCTAATTCATCTTCTTCTCCAATTCTTATACTCAGGTACACGTTTATAATCACTGATGTAGTTTCGAGTTTGAGAGATGGAATAAAATGCTCATCTGTTGTTTCAAGCTGC
>MU749016.1:7716-75061 GCA_026770625.1 Nicotiana glauca
CTCAAGGACCGGACCATGGGTTAATACAAGAAGGAACAACATACATCTTTGAGTGGGGAGGCGCCAATTCATGCAATGCAGCAAATGGAGGATGTTGGGCCACTTTCCAAGTTCAAGGCCACAAACCAACCACCACATTTAAAACTGACAAGATTTTCTTTGATTGAAACAGGGGCACAAGTTTCGGAAAAATCCTCCGTAAAGAAATGCAGGACCCAAACAGGTATGACTGGAAATTCTTAGGACCCTCCTGAAAAATGGGACTTAGTTTAAATGTCAAAACAATCATGAGAAACATAACTTGGTATAAAAAAGGAATATGAGTTCGTTCTAAAGTTTACTTAAGAGTTTCAGGACCCTCCTGGATAATGGAACGTAGTCTAGATAACAAGATATAGTGAAAGTTGTACCTTTAGAAGATGTAACGTAGGTTAAGATTGTCTTTTAACTAGAAAATTGTCAGGACCCTCCTGGATAATGGGACGTATTTTTAAGGTCTATTTAGGTAACAATATATAGTGAAAGTCGTAATAGAAGTTTTCAGGACCCTCCTAGATAATGTGACGTGGTTTTAAAGTCAGTCTAGATAACAAGATGTGGTGGAAGTCGTACTTGCAATAGATATAGTTTAGGTTAAAACAGCCTTTTAACTAAAAGTTGTCAGGACCCTCCTGGATAATAGGGAGTAGTTTAAGACCTTTTGATAACAAATGTAGTTGGAGTAATACCTTTAGAAGAGATAATTTAGGTTTGAAATTGTTACGAATTGTCAGGACCCTCCTAAAAAGTGGGATTTAGTTTGAATTTCAAAACAATCATGAGAAACGTAGTTTAGCATAAACGTACACCAAAGGAATATAAGTCCATCCTAAAGTTTGTAATAGGTTTCAATTAAGAGTTTTCAGGACCCTCCTGAATAATGGGACGTAGTTTTAAGGTTAAGCTAGATAACAAGATGTGATGGAAGTCGTATTTGCAATAGATATAGCTTAGGGTAAAACCTCTCTTTAACTAGGAATTGCCAGGATCCTCCTGGATAATGGGACGTAGCTTTAAGAACAAGATATAGTGGAAGTTGTAATAAAAGTTGTCAGGACCCTCCTGGATAATGGGACGTAGTTTTAAGACTTTTGGTAACAAATGTAGTGGGAGTAATCCCTTTAGAAGAGATCATTTAGGAGTTGTCAGGACCTCCCTGGATAATAGGACTTAGCTTTCAAATTCTCATAATAGTTGGTAAAATAATTCAGTTTAACACTCATCCTGTGCCCAGCCGCCAAACTGGGGCAGAAAAATCTTCTTCGTCTGTCTATTTTGTTGAAAGCAGGCGCCCACCTGGAGAACAAGGGAATACATTTCAAAGTTGAAGCAATCAGGAGCCCACCTGAAGAACAAGGAAATCCATTTCAAGTTTCGGCAATCAAGCGCCCACCTGGAGAACAAGGGAATACATTTCAAAGTTCAGCAATCAGGAGCCCACCTGAAGAATAAGGGAATACCTTTTCAAAGTTGAAGCAGTCAGGCACCCACCTGGATAACAAGGGAATATATCTCAAGTATTATCAAGCAGGCGCTCACCTGAAGAACAAGGGAATACATTTCAAGCGCAGCAATCAGGCACCCACCTGAAGAATAAGGGAAGTATAATGCAACTTTTATCTTTCAAGTTTAATATTCGGTAACACAACGCGCCCAGTTATCAAACTGGGGCAGAAATTTTCTTCGTTTTATATGGTTGTTGCAAGTAGGAGCCCACCTGAAGAATAAGGGAATAGTTTTTTAAAATCCATCAAGCAGGAGCCCACCTGAAAAACAAGGGAATACCTTTATAAAAATCAGTAAGCAGGAGCCCACCTGAAGAACAAGGGAATAGTTTTTCAAAATTCAGCAAGCAGGAGCCCACCTGAAGAACAAGGGAATATTTTCAAAGTTCGGCAAGCAGGAGCCCACTTGAAGAATAAGGGAATATCTTTCGAAATTCAGCAAACAGGAGCCCACCTGAAAAACAAGGGAATATCTTTTCAAATACAGCAAGCAGGCACCCACCTGGAAAACAAGGGAAGTACAATCCAAATTTTAGCCGTTAAATATCTGATAACATGATATTCCCAGTCAACAGACTGGGGCAGAAAATTTTCGTTGTTTGTCTATTTTGTCGCAATCAGGCACCCACCTGGAGAACAAGGGAATACCTTTTCAAGCATCGTAAGCAGGAACCCACCTGGAGAACAAGGGAATACCTTTTCAAGCAGTCGCAAGAAGGTGTCCACCTGAAGAATGGACACATATTTCAAATTATAGTAATCAAGCAACATCAGGAGGAATGGCAAAACATCGCCAAGACAACAGCAAGAATTCCATTAGAAGAACACAAGATACAAGTTCAAGGCAACACAAGAGCAAGTTTGAAGGCATAGTTAGGATTTCTTGTAACTCATAGAGCATAGCTTAGGCTAGCTTCTTTTTATATTGACATGGTGTAATAAGGAGGTCAGCAAGCAGTAACAGTAGCAACAACAGTGAAATCACAGCTCCCGGTAGTCCTAGCTACCATACACTCCTAAACTACACTGACCTGATTCCTGTTTAGCCCGGGATATGTAGGCAACCTTTGAAGCAGGGTGCGGTCAACTCTTTCAAAAATGCTTCACACGGAATATGCAAACGGGCAAAATCTCTCAGTTCCGCTCACTTGTCTTTGCGCGAAAACTCTTCGTGTTTCCGAGCAAAGAGGGGCAGCTGTGAGCACGTGATTTTTGCCCTAAGCAAATTATTCCCAAAAATTCAAACAAAATGATTTAAAAACCAAATTTCGAGATCGTTTCCTCACAAGTCAACTTCCGGTTGACTTTTCCAACTAAATGGCTAACTTAAGGGACTAAGCATCTCATTCCTCCACAAAACTACTCCGAACTCGAACCAACTAACCCGATACCACATAATACAGCTGAACAAGGAATAAAGAAGTAGGAATGGAGGAAACGGGGCTGAAATTCATAAAATGATCGGCCAGGTCATTACATCCTCCCTGTCATACCTCATTTTTCTTACTACGCCCCGCAAAGGGTATAATAAAGGGAGTTTTTTGCAATTAAAGGACAATCGAATCAGGATTATATTATTAAAAAAAAGTCAGAGTCGCCACTTGAGAGATTTATGGTGTCCCAAGTCACCGGTTTAAATTCCGAGTCGAGGAAAGGGTTGGCTCTGTATTATAATCTGTGAACCAAAAATCCGGGTAAGGAATTCTGTTAACCCGGGAGAAGGTGTTAGGCATTCCCGAGTTTCGTGGTTCAAACACGGTCGCTCAACTGTTATAATTTGGCCTATTATCTGATTTTAATAAATTTTGAACCTATGTGCAATTTTAACTTTTTAACCGCCTTTATTTAATTAATTAAAGGAAGATTGCAACGTCATTTAAAATATATTTCGAACAGTGTCACATAAATACACCCGTAGCTCATAACACATTTTATTTAACGCTGAGATTTAGATTTGGGTCACATAAATGTGCACCCGAGTTTAGGAAGGTAATTTATTAAAATAACGCGCCTAAAGCAACTACGTGTTTGCACTTTGTGAGGGCCATGGAATTTGTTAAATGGCACTCCTCGAATTCTAATTTCAAAAGATTTTATTATTTGAAGTTGTTATAATCGGGTTACATGGAATGCACCCCCGAATTGAGATTCACAAATCGTAACCATACCACGGAAATAGTACCCATAGACACTAACAAATCACGCCACTATTAAACCCAACTTCTATTAATTCAAATTAAAAATCCAAGGCTCAACACTAGTACTCACTGATTTTTAATTCAACTTTAAAAAAAACAAAAAAAAATCAATAACAATAAATTAATGCCACATGCTCATAATTCAAAGGCAAACTATACGTTTCATAAAATCAATAAAACTAAATTCAACCACATCATAAGAAAAGCATTATTGCAACTAAAACATTCATGAGTTGAAACTTTGGCATGGAAATAAAAAGTAGCAGATATCTTACGAAGAAAGAAACAGAACCTTGGACGGAAGCCAATGAACGACAACAGACTCGAACTCGAACTCGCCGAAACTCAAGTTGGACCTCACCGGTGACCTCAAACAGACCTCACATGTACTGGAAATGAGTTGATGGAAAACATGTATATTTGGTCAGATCCATCATCCTCGTCGCAGCAGTAATAGAGAAAAACAAATAGACGAGAAAGAAAGAAGAACAATAGCAGTCATTGAAGATGAAGGCGGCGATGGCTGCTACTGGTATTTGGAGGTTTTTGTCTTAGAGTTCTCCAGTGTTCATGGAGACGAAGAACATGTTAGGGGAGGGGAAGAGGTCCTGTGTGTTGCGGCTAAAGAAGATGATTAAAATTCGGGAAAGGGTCGTGTATATGGTGTGCTCTAATGGAGGTCCTAATTCTCTGAAGAAGAAAGAGGAGCTTCCATGGAGATTCTCTTGGTCGAAAATGGCTGATGAAGAAGAAGTCTCGAGAGTGTTTTCCTCACTGCCTATGTATATTCTATGTATATTGAATGTATATTCAGTGTACACCCCGTCTCTACCAGGTTCTGTTTTTTTTTCTATCATTCCCCTTAGAAGCCCCTTCTTCTCCAGCAAGCTGCCCTTTTAAAACCATAAGTTTACAAGCCCCCCATATGACAAAACGTGGGAAACCATTGATGGTGGAGCACTTTGCCTTTGTTTTTGGACAACTTGTTGCTCATGTGCTTGAGTTCTATCCATGTTTTTGGGCAACTTGCCCATGTGCTTGTATTCAGCCCATGTGCACAGATGTGCATTCCAACTGTGTGCGCTCCCGGCTGGCATTGCGCCCAACCTTGCGTTTTGACACTACTCCGCGAACGAGACTAAAACAACAACAACAACCCAGTGAAATCCCACTAGTGGGGTCTGGGGAGGGTAGTGTGTATGTAGACCTTACCCCTACTTCGAAGGAGTAGAGAAACTGTTTCCGGAGGACCCTCGGCTCAAGAAGATAAAAAGACAAACGAAGACAATATTAGTAACACCACAGAAATAGTATGAAAGTGTATATATATATATATATATATATATATATATATATATATATATATATATAGGAACAACATGAAAATAAAGGAATGATACATAGCCAAAGCAAAATAGTATCCCTACCAAACTAGTCTCCCAAAGTTATGGCATAAGGCAAAACTCAACTACCTCCTTGCCTATAACCCTAATACTCGACCTCCACATGTTCCTATCAAGTGCCATGCCCTCAAAAATCTGAAGCGTCGCCATATCCTTCCTAATCATCTCCCCCAATACTTCTTGGGCTGCCCTCTACCTCTCCTCGAGCCCTCCACAACCAGTCGTTCGCACCTCCTTACCGGAGCATCTGGGCTTCTCCCCTGTACGTGCCCGAACCACCTGAGCCTTGCTTCTCGCATCTTGTCATCGATGGGGATCATGCTCACCTTCTCCCTAATATCATCATTCCTAATCTTATCCGTCCTACTATGCCCGCACATCCACCTCAACATCCTCATTTCTGCTACCTTCATCTTCTGGATATGTGATTTCTTAACCGGCCAACACTCAGCCCCATACATCATGGGCGGCCTAACCACCGATTTATAGAACTTACCTTTGAGTACCAGTGGCACTCTTTTGTCATACAATACTCCAAATTCTAACCTCCACTTCATCGATCCTACCCCGATACGGTGTGTAACATCCTCATCGATCTCCCCTCCCCCCTGGATAACCGGCCCAAGGTACTTGAAGCTATGTCTACTCGGGATGACCTGAGATTCAAGCCTCACATCCATGCCCTCTTCCCTCTGCTCAGTGCTGAACTTACACTCCAGGTATTCCGTCTTTGTCCCGCTAAGCTTGAAACCCTTAGATTCAAGAGTTTGTCTCCAAACCTCCAGCCTCTCGTTAACACCGGTTCGCGATTCATCAATCAGAACTATGTCATTGGCGAATAGCATGCACCATGGGACATCCCCTTGAATGTGATGTGTTAACGCATCCATCTCTAGGGCGAATAGGAACGAACTGAGCGTAGAACCTTGGTGTAACCCCATAACAACCGGAAAATTGTCAGAGTTGCCTCCTACTGTCCTAACCCGAGTCTTTGCCCCATCATACATGTCCTTAATCACCATAATGTAGGGAACCGACACGCCTTTTGCCTTCAAGCTTCTCCAGAGAACTTCTCTAGGAACGTTGTCATACGCTTTTTTTAGGTCAATAAACACCACGTGCAGATCTTTCTTCCTATCTCTGTACTATTCAACCAACCTCCTAACAAGGTGTATAGCTTCCGTAGTAGAACGACCTGGCATAAAACCAAATTGGTTGTCGGAAATAGACATTGTCATCCTCAACCTTGCTTCAACCACCCTCTCCCATACTTTCATTGTATGGCTCAGTAATTTTATACCCCTGTAATTATTACAACTCTGGATATCACCTTTATTCTTATACAGTGGGACCACCGTACTCCACCCACACTCATCTGGCATCCTCTTCACCTTAAAAATAACATTCAACAACTTAGTCAACCACTCCAACCCTGTATCCCCACACACTTCCAAAATTTTACCGGAATCTCGTCTGGCCCGGTAGCTTTGCCCCTGCTCATCTTGCTCATAGCTCCCACGACCTCCTCAACATTGATGCGCCTGCAGTACCCAAAGTCACTGTGACTCTCGAAATACTCCAATTCGCCGAGCACAAGATCCCCATCCCCTACTTCATTGAAAAGTTTTTGAAAATAAGTCTGCCATCTCCTCTTAATCTGGGAATCTTCCATCAATACTCTACCATCGTCGTCCTTGATGCATCTCACTCGGTCTAAATCTCGAGCTTTCCTCTCTCTCAGCTTGGCCAACCTAAATAACTTAGTCTCCCCTCCTTTCTCCCCTAGTTCCTTGTACATATGACTATAAGCCGCAGTCTTAGCCTCTGTGACCGCCAGCTTCGCTTCCTTCCTAGCTACCTTATACCGCTCCATGCACGCTCGCCTCTCCCCCTCACCTATGCTCCCCACTAACTTTCGGTACGCCTCCTTTTTTGCTTCTACTTTACCTTGTACCACTTCATTCCACCACCAGTCTGCCCTGTGCCTGCCGGAGACGCCCGTTGAGACCCCTAACAACTCAATCGCGGCCTCTCTTATACAGTTTGCTATCGTTGACCACATAGAATTCGCATCACCACTGCTTCTCCAAGCTCCCATATCCGACAACCGCCCTTCCAACTCTTGAGCTTTGTCCTTAGTTAAGGCTCCCCACCTGATTCTCGGTCTTCCTCGAGCAAACATTTTCCTCCTCTTCACCATAATACCAACGTCCATCACCAAGAGCCCATGTCGCGTCACGAGTATCTCACTTGGAATCACCTTGCAATCCTTGCACAACCCTCTGTCGCGCCTCCTGAGGAAAAGATAGTCAATCTGAGTCTTCGCCACCAAATTTTGAAAACTAACCAAATGCTCTTCCCTCTTCGAAAAGCAAGAGTTAGCAACCACCAAGCCAAAAGCCTCAGCGAAGTCCAGTAATGAGGTTCCTCCTCCGTTCCTCTCCCCAAAGCCGAAGCCTCCATGCACTTCATCATACACACCTGCGGTCGACCCAATATGGCCATTGAAATCCCCTCCTATGAATAACTTCTCAGTAGGTGGTACATGACGTATAATCCCATCCAACCCCTCCCAAAAGCGCCGTTTAACCTCCTCATCTAGGCCCATATGTGGCGCATAGGCACTAACAACGTTTACGGTGCACTGACCAACCACCAACTTAATAATCATCAATCTATCATTCACTCGTCTAACCTCAACAACAAACTCTCTAAGTTCACTATCCACCAAAATACCCACTCCGTTCTTACCCATCTGGGTTCCAGAGTTCCAAGGTTTATACCCATCTGCGTCCCTCGCACTCGACCCTGCCCACCTTGTCTCCTCGACACACGCTATATTGACCCTCCTCTTCTTGAGGATCTTCGCTAGCTCTATAGATTTACCTGTCAATGAACCTACGTTCCAAGACCCAATTCTCAACCGATGGACACCCTTGTTCCCTTTACCTCCCTTGCATCCCAACCCACCCACCTAAAAATACTACCTTATTTATTAATTAATTTTACTTAAATGAAATAACTATTAAAATAAGATTAACTGTTAAAACAAAACTATTTTTAGTATTTTTAAAAATGACTACAAAATATTAATGAAACTATTTATATATTTTTTTTTTTAATTTTCATTTTTTTTGTAATAAAATAAAGTAAAAGAGTAAAAATTAGTTGAAATGGCTATATTAAACCTAAATTAAACATTTACGTGCTAAAATATGAAAAATCTTGGGGAGGGTCAAAAATCACATGTCTACAGCTGCCCCTCTTTGACTGAAAACGCGAAGAGTTTTCAGACGAAGAATGACTAGATAGAATTTTGACCCGACCCTTATTTAGGGAGACTAAAACTAAGATAAAAAGGGGAATGTGACCGAGCCCTGGTATCTGAGCTGCCTACATATCCTTGGCTATAAAGGAATCAGGCCACGTGTAGTTCAGAAGTGAGAAAAATGATGGAGTATCGAGGTGGAGAGCTGATCAAGGTGTCGTCCCATCGAGATTCCGATCCGCGGTCCCGTTATTACATCAAAATCAAAATAAAAAAACTAACTAAGCATATCAGCTACAAGTTACAAGATTCCTATCTATGAGTCTTCTGAAGCTTGATATTGGGTCTTGGTTGGTTCTTCATGCGGACCCTGATTTGAATCTTGATGCTTGTTAGCTACAGATGTTGGTTCTTTTCTTCAACTTTGGATCGAGGCGGGACATGCGAAGCTTGTGACTTCAATCAAATTTTGAGCAGTCCGCATCTTTCTCCACCTCGGCGCTTTGAGTTCACTTCTTTTTGTTTCTTTTCTTTTTCTTTATTCTGGATTGAGACTCATTCTTTTGGTCATCTCGAATCTTGTGCCTCGAGGTAAAACCTCTTCAGACACAAACAAACGAATGAAATTTTTCTGCCCCAGTTTTCACTAGGAAAATTTCGTGACTTATTTGTAGCGAAAGTCTGAACTATTTTTTTTTTTTTTGAAAGCAATAAAATAAGGAATGTGTCTGTTTAGGAGGAAAAAGGTTAGGGAATGGAGCCCTATATCTAAAATGTCAACTCAGGGATTGGAGCCCTAATGTTGGCAAAAGGGCGACTAGGGAATGGAGGCCCTATGTCTAAAAATCTCAACTAGGTATTGGAGCCCTATGTTGGAAAAATGAGACTGCTAAATTGTGTACTTATGCTAAAATAAATCAAGAAGGATTTTGTTTTTTGAGAAAATTATTGTTTTAAACAAATTGCCCCAACGTCTCTTTTTTTTAATCGAGACATCTTTTTTTCTCTTTCAAATTATCCTAGGAGAAAATTCTTCAGACTAGGTTTTCTATCTTAGGAGAAAGATTCATCAGACTAAGATTTTGATCCTAGGAGAAAGTTCATCAGACTATTTTTTTTTTGGTTATCTTAGGAGAAAAATTCATCAGACTAAGATTTCTATCCTAGGAGAATGTTTATCAAACTAGGTCTTCTATCTTAGGAGAAAAATTCATCAGACTAAGATTTTGATCCTAGGAGAAAATTCATCAGACTAAGATTTTGATCCTAGGAGAAAGTTCATCAGACTAGGTCTCATTTTGGTATCATAAGAGAAAGATTCATCAGACTAAGATTTCTATCCTAGGAGAAAGTTCATCAGACTAGGTTTCCTATCTTAGGAGAAAAATTCATCAGTCTAAGATTTTGATCCTAGGAGAAAATTCATCAGACTAGATCTTTTTTTTTTTGTTTTTGTTATCTTAAGAGAAAGATTTATCAGACTAAGATTTTGATCCTAGGAGAAAATTCATCAGACTAGGTCTCTTCTTTTTTTTTGGTTATATTAGGAGAAAAATTCATCAGACTAAGTTTTCTATCTTAGGAGAAAGATTCATCAGACTATGATGTTTATCCTAAGAGAAAATTCATCAGACTAGGTTTTCTATCTTAGGAGAAAGATTCATCAGACTAAGCCTTCTATCTTAGGAGAAAGATTCATTAGACTAAGATTTTTATCCTTGGAGAAAGTTCATCAGACTAGGCATCCTATCTTAGGAGAAAGATTCATCAGACTAAGATTTTGATCCTAGGAGAAAATTCATCAGACTAGGTCTCTCTTTTTTTTCGTATCTTAGGAGAAAGATTCATCAGACTAAGATTCTTATCCTAGGAGAAAGTTCATCACACTAGGTTTTCTATCTTAGGAGAAAGATTTATCAGACCAAGATTTTTATTGGTGGAAAAATCCATCAGACTAGGACCTTTTATCCTAGGAGGAAAAATTGTGAAGATCAACGGCAAGATTTTATGCACAATATCAAGATAAATAAAGGCAAAGATATGAGAAACTTCCCTTTGTTGGCTCTTCTCTTCCTTGTTTTTCTTTTTTTTTTTTTTTTTTTTTTTTTTTTGAACCACTTTCCTTGCACTGCTTTGTTCCTGTTTCAAACAAAGAAAATTTTGTCAATTTTAAAAGGTGGTGGCCGGTTTGTGGCCTTGACGTCTTGAGTAGCTTGGTTTTTGCTCGATCAGCCTGAGTAAGTCTCAAGGGACTTTTGTTTTGCACCAACTCTGATTGTATCACACCTAGTACATTTTGTATTTGCAGCTCAAACAACCTTATCCCAACAGAAGATCTTTGCTTATGTGACCTTTTCTGATATCTTGAATGACTTTCTGCTTTTGAGCAATTTGTCTGTTAGAGAGAATTACTAGTTATCTTTCTTGCGCCAAGTAGGCTGACAAGAGTCTTTTGGGGAAGCCTTTGCATGAATCCTCAAGGCATGTTGAAAGTAACAACTGAGTGTGCTGGCAAAATTTACTTTGTGCAACTGAAAAGCTGGTAGCAGATTTTGAAATATTTTCTTGCTTGTTTTGGCAAGGATGGACTCAAAGTGAAGGACACAATAATGCAAATAAACGAATATTAACAAGAAATGCCCCCTGTCAGAAGGACAGAAGGAAGAGTATTTTTTCTCCTTTTTTCTCTTTTTTTTTTTATTAAAAAAAACTAGCCTTAATTATCATGACATGCATTTTGGACTCAATGGCCCGATCTATTAAACTAATCCAATCTTCCTTTTTGCCATTCTTATGAGCTTTGAAGGCGGGCTTGTTCATGCCAATTCTTTATATCAGCTTCACGTCTCACTTTCGACTAGTGGTGCCCTGGGGGTTTTCACCAACAAGTCTCTCTGATTTATTCATCTTTACTTACCGTCGTCTTACAGTGTTCGTGGGGGTTTTCACTAATAAGACTCTCTCATTTTTTTCTTTTTATTTTTATTTTCTTTTCTTTTTTCTTTTGTTTTTCTTTCTCTTTTCCCTTCTTTTTTTTGCGAGCAACTTGACAGTGTTCTATGTCTTGTGATAATCGTTGCTCATTGCCTGCTTATTTTTTGCATTCTTGAAGGTTAATCAGGAGGTCTTTATTTGGAAGATTTTTGGATATGGGTAGGAAGAAAGGGTCGGCACGATGGTTCAAAGTGAGGGGTTGTAGACTTACAACTTTTGGAATCGACTCTTTCAAAAGTGAAATAAACTTCTTTTTTTTTTACCCAGTTTCAGATACTCTGGATTTTTTTGGATTTTTCTGAATTCTTATTTGGTTGGACCGAACTGTGAGGCTGCCTACGTATCCTTATTTTTTAAGGAATCAGGTCTAACGTAGTTCGAACCTCTGACCTAACTAATTTTTCATCTTCTTTCTGTTTCTCTTTTTTCTTTCTTTTTTTTCTTTTTTTCTTTTTTTATTTTTCAAAACAAGTTGCCCCAGCTTCTATTTTTTAGGGCATGGACCTTTGACAAATCTTTTCTTCTTTTTTTTTTTCAGTTGAACTTTCTAAGAATTTCCCCAGTTTGTATTCTTGGGACATGGATTTTTTTTAAATTACATTTTTGTTTTGACTCTTGACTCTGAACTTGATTCTAGAAGAGGGTGGTTAAAGAAAATAATACAGGCTCAAAAGGGGTAGCGAAGGATATAAAGTGTTTGGGTAGCAGAAAAGGGCCTCCCATCCTCGAGAACGCCAAACATAGTATCTTTTCGCAATTACAGCATTGACGAACATGTTTGTCTTCTTGGTGTGTCATTGTCACAAGACACTTTCCATCCCTTACTTTTCAACAGACTTCAATTGATTAAACATCCTCAAGCCTGATCTTCACAATGATTTGAAGGTGAATTTTACTCGACCTTAATTCCAAAGTATTTCAACTCTTTATTCATCCTCAAAAGTATTTTTTTTTTCAGTTATCCAATTCCAGCTTAAATCAGTTTTCTAAGATCTAGCCAAAAATTCCGCATGCATGTCATGTCACTAGAACTAGCGTAAAAAGAACTATGCACAAAATGGATACCAAATAACTGGCTTCTTTTTTTTGAATAAAGGAAGGCAGTGTCCTATAACACAAAAAGAAGAAGAAAAGATGACAAAATAAGCTACCATGGCTAAAGGAGGAGTGACTTTTCAGTTACTAAGCAACATCTTAGCCACACATTCGCACATCAACATTACTACATCATTTGACCATTTTGATTGCTTTGAATTTAACACTCGAATTTTGACAATCATCCCGAGCAACCCATATTTTATTGCTCAAATCTGATAAAGTCAACCCCACATTTGCCTCCATTTTAATTTTTCGCCGCCAACTTGCCTACTTGCTTTTTCGTGACCTTGGATCAACAACAATGGTGCTTGTTCCATTGGTTGAGAATATGCTTTTATTTCTGAGAGATCTTGGATTGTTTTTGTGACTCGTCATTGCAAACCAACAAACCGACCACCTTTGACTAGCTTTTATTTCAAAACAATAACCATGTTAGAATAAACACTCTTTATTTTTTTCCTTTTTTTTCTTTTCTCTTTTTTTTGTTTCTCTCCTTTCTCTTTTTTTTTTCTTTTTTTCTTTTTTTTTTTGGTTTTTTTTCTTTTTTTTTTTGTTTTTAACCAATCGATCGAACCTGATGTGGGTTGCCTACGTATCATGTGGGAACATGAATCAGATCTTGCGTAGTTCGGGAAGATCAGGAATAAAGTAAATAAACTAACTTTTGTTTTATTTTGAATTTTTTATTTTATTTTTTCGAAAGAAAAACTTATAAAGAAGAAAGAAAATATTTTTGGATTTTGATTTTTCTTCAAAATTTTTGCAAAGAAAGACTTCTAAAGAAAAGAGATATTTTTTTTGAATATCGACCTTTTTTTTTGGGAATTTCGAAAGAAAAACTTCTAGAGAAGAAAAGAAATATTTTTGCATTTATGGATTTTTATTCTGAAGTTAGGAAAGAAGCACTTCTAAAGAAAAAGAAAGTATTTTTTGAATCTTGAATTTTCTTTTCAATTTCCGAAAAAAGAGCGAAAATATTTTTGTATTTTTTGATTTTGAGAAGCAAATAAAAGAAAATATTTTTTGTATTTTTAAAAAAAAATGGAGTCTCAAAGAAAAAATTTTCTAAAGAAGGAAGTAAAAGATTTTTATTTTTTGGATTTTTAAAAATTGGGGGCCGAAACCGATGAGAACGCCTACGTATCTCGCATCCGGTGAGAATCAGACCCGCGTAGTTCTGCCACTTTTGAAAAAAATGAAACCAACTGTATTTTTTCTATAAACAAAATTTCACTTTTTTTTTCTTTGAAAAACAACAAAAATCCTTTTTTTTGTTGAAATTTTGGCAAAGTTTCAGTATATTTTGGACACTGATAAAACAAGTACTTTATTATGCTTTTTGTTTTCTCTCAATTCTCTTCCCATTTTCAAAACCGGTCAACATGCAGATCCGAAGCAAATAAATGCACAAGTAGCAAGTTAGATGCATCAGGATGGTCCTTTCATTTTTGCTACATCAGTCCTAGACAGACCCAACCCCTGTGTTGAGTCTCCAAAGTCAAATGCACATGATGCAAACAAACGTTCCTACTAGGGATCCGACATGATGTTGAGTTATTCTAGGTTTAAAACCTGGGTATTTGTTCTAGACTTGTGTACTCAAGCGGACAACTCGAGTCGAGGAGAGGGCTACGTACCGGGAACCAAAAGGCCATCCGGCTTAGTAACTTGTCCGAGCCTCTTTCTTATTTTAGGGTATTGACACTAACAGAATAGGGTGTCTCGACCAACGAGCACATCCCCGAAGATGAGAAGAGAAGGGTTTCGTAGCAGTCTATATATAGTTCAGATAATATCAAAGCGGTAAATGCAACATTTAGCACATTAGGCCGAAACATGTAATAGAATCAGATAACAATTAAATCCAAATATAACAATTCATCTAAGCTCGAATTCTTGAACCCTGAATCGGAAATTCTGGGTTCTTATCCCCAGGAGAGTCGTCAGAGCTGTCACACCTCATTTTTCTTATTACACCCCGCAAAGGGTATAATAAAGGGAGTTTTTTCAATTAAAGGACAATCGAAACGGGATTATATTATTTAAAAAAATTCAGAGTCGCCACTTGGGAGATTTATGGTATCCCAAATCACAGGTTTAAATCCCGAATCGAGGAAAGGGTTGACTCTGTATTACAGTCAGCGAACCAGAAATCCGGGTAAGGATTTCTGTTAACGCGGGAGAAGGTGTTAGGCATTCCCGAGTTCCGTGGTTCTAACACGGTTGCTCAACTATTATAATTTAGCCTATTATCTGATTTTAATAAATTTTGAACCTATGTGCAATTTTAACTTTTTAACCGCTTTTATTTAATTAATTAAAGGAAGATTGCAACGTCATTTAAAATATGTTTCAAACCGCGTCACACAAATGCACCCGTAGCTCATAACACATTTTATTTAACGCTGAGATTTGGATTTGGGTCACATAAATGTGCACCCGAGTTTAGGAAGGTAATTTATTAAAATAACGCGCCTAAAGCAACTACGCGTTTGCACTTTGCGAGGGCCATGGAATTTGCTAAATGGCACGCCTCGAATTCTATTTTCAAAGGATTTTATTATTCGAATTTGTTATAATCGGGTTACATAAAATGCACCCCCGAATTGAGATTCACAAATCGTAACCATGCCACAAAAATAGTACCTATAGCCACTAACAAATAACGCCACTATTAAACCCAACTTCTATTAATTCAAATTAAAAATCCAAGGCTCAACACTAGTACTCACTGATTTTTAATTCAACTTTAAAAAAACAAAAAAAAATCAATAACAATAAATTAATGCCACATGCTCATAATTCAAAGACAAACTATACGTTTCATAAAATTAATAAAACTAAATTCAACCACATCATAAGAAAAGCATTATTGCAACTGAAACATTCATGAGTTGATAAACTTTGGCATGGAAACAAAAAGCAGCAGATATCTTACGAAGAAAGAAACAGAACCTTGGACGGAAGCCAATGAACGACAAGAGACTCGAACTCGCCGGAACTCTCAAGCTGGACCTCGCCGGTGACCTCGAACAGACCTCACATGTACTGGAAATGAGTTGATGGAAAACATGTATATTTGGTCAGATCCATCATCCTCGTCGCAGCAGTAATAGAGAAAAATGAATAGACAAGGAAGAAAGAAGAACAGTAGCAGTCGCTGAAGATGAAGGCGGTGATAGCTGCTGCTGGTGTTTGGAGGTTTTCGTCTTAGGGTTCTCCAGTGTTCATGGAGACGAAGAACAGGTTAGGGGAGGGGAAGAGGTCCTATGCGTTGCGGCTAAAGAAGATGATTAAAATTCGGGAAGGGGTCGTGTATATGGTGTGCTCTAATGGAGGTCCTAATTCCCTGAAGAAGAAGAAGAAGAAAGAGCTTCCGTGGAGATTCTCTTGGTCGAAAATGGCTGATGAAGAAGAAGTCTCGTGAGGGTTTTTCTCAATGCCTGTGTATATACTATGTATATGGAATGTATATCCAGTGTATACCCCGTCTCTCCCAGGTTCCCTTTTTTTTTGTCGTTCCCCTTAGAAGCCCCTCCTTCTCCAGCAAGCTGCCCTTTTAAAACCATAAGTTTACAAGCCCCACACATGGCAAAACGTGGGAAACCATTGATGGTGGAGCACTTTGCCTTTGTTTTTGGACAACTTGTTGCTCATGTGCTTGAGTTCTACACATATTTTTGGGCAACTAGCCCATGTGCTTGTATTCAGCCCATGTGCACAGATGTGCATTCCAGCTGCATGCGCTCCCGGCTGGCATTGCGTCCAGCCTTGCGTTTTGACACTACTCCGTGAATGAGACTAAAAATACTACCTTATTTATTAATTAATTTTACTTAAATGAAATAACTATTAAAATGAGATTGACCGTTAAAACAAAACTATTTTTGGTATTTTTAAAAATGACTACAAAATATTAATGAAACTATTTATATTTTTTTTTTGTAATTTTTGTTTTTTTTCTTGTAATAAAATAAAGTAAAAGAGTAAAAATTAGTTGAAATGGCTATATTAAATCTAAATTAAACATTTACGTGCTAAAATATGAAAAATCTTGGGGAGGGTCAAAAATCACATGTCTACACTCCCCCACTTAAATATACGTTCCTTCTCGAATGTGCCCAGAATTGTTTCGAAAACATCAAATCGTTGTATAACCTTACCATGCACATACCCGGGGGTGATCCCATGTCACCCTATCTCATATAGCTCCGATAGCACAATGTAACTTAAATTTCACAATCCAACCTAGTCCATAAACCTTAGAACCAAATTTCCACTTTCGAAATTTATCTATAAGGTCAGAATTTCACATCCGCACACCAAATAAATCTGAACACGTTGTAGCAAGCCATAACCACAACTCAAGATGGAAACCACAGGATATACCATACAACTCGAACACTCATAGCGAAAACTCCAAATCACAGCAACTGCTCAAAACAACCGAATATCGATAATAAACCTCTTATCAAATAAGGCCTCATTCCAACACTTTCGTTCTATCAACGATGAATGAAACACGCAGAAAATCATAACCATTCTTCATATCAACTGGTCGTGGAGCTCCCAGGACCCTTGTAAATTTCTAAATTGAATCCCGATATTATCCTTCCAACATGGTGAAATCGAATCTGATAGTATCCATTCTAGATTCCAATGCCCATCCAACACGACTACTCTAGTGATATGACACATCGATACAATCTATATCCACAACTCGTGCGACACGCGCACCAAGAAGCAACAGTCCAAATGTACTCAAATCATGGAAAATGACTCAAGTGAGAGAGTTGTACCGCAAGCTCACCAGTACCACCTCAATGCAATGTTGAGAACCCATCATACATCGTAGAACCAGAACACACAAATCTAGCCCGAATAATCATACCTCCACATAACCTTGTTACAATGCGCGGCCTTATCCGAACACTGGTCCACATAAAACACCTCAAGTCACTATGCTCAAAATCAACAACCACGCGCAATTTGCTGTCTATAACCAAAATCAAATAATCATAACCACGGCGAAGCAAATGACATAACACCATACAAATTTGAAACGACACAACTGATACGCCATCCACCAAGCAATACTCAATACTATCCCGCTCGAATTCCACTATGAGACCCCAATGGAACCGCACCGTATGTGCCTATAACCAACAAATCATAATGCCCCGCAACACGAAAAGGTAACTCATAGATCTCCCCAGAACGCTAATAAGTTCAATAACAATCGAATCAACACATCCCTTGACAATAGCAACTCGGAGTCAACAAGGCCGACTCAATGCAGAACACACATCCATATTGACCTACAAATGAACCCCTTATCAAGGAGTTCTGAAGCTGGTCTTTCAACTTCTTTAACTCCGCCGGTGCCATACGATATGGTGCCCGGTGCCAAATCAATACCGAAATCAACAACCCTACCCAGCGGCATGCCCGGCAGCAGAAAGCACATCTGGAAAATCCCTCACCACCGGAACTGAATCAATGGTAGGAGTCTCTGCATTGTCACCCCTCACGAAGGCCAACTAAGAAAGACAACCCTTCCCAACCATCCGCTAGGTCTTCAAAAATTAAATTACCCTGCTAGGAACATAATCCGTCGAACCTCGCCACTCAATCCGTGGCATCCCGGCATAGCCAACATGCCGTCTTAGTGCAACAACCCAAAATAACACGACACGGAGACAACCAATCCATATCTAATATCACATCAAAATCTAACATACTAAGCAACAAAGGATCCACTCGGGTCTCCAAACCCCCTATAGTCACCACACAAGGCCAACACACGCCACCCACAACCACAACATAGCCTGTTTGTGAGAACTCCCAGTCTCCAAATCCACATAGCACATGAATCACCATATCCGGTCCCAGTTCCACCGTCTGAATACATAACATACCTCTAATACCCAATTACCCACGAGGGATACTCCTAAAATTCTTCGGTGCCACCATAAAATTCGAATATCAGCAGTCGATCAAACTAGAGAATGCCGCAATACCGATGATATATTATTAACTCAATCACATTTCCCTTTCTGAATGTATGCCCTCTTCAAGACACACCAATTAGCAATATCATTGCCTAATCATTTGAAATTGCCTGTGCTGCCTAAGAACTCATGATCTTCCCTTCCGAACTAAATTGTGACCTTACATATGCCAATCTCAATCCTTCACAATATAACGCACATACTATGACACCCTATGATAAATGTATAGTCCACTCCAAACCACAAGCAACTATGTAACCCAACCATCCAAGAACATTCCATTTGATCCAATCTAGAAGAAAATTGCTATACATCACATGCTCCTCAAGATAGCAGAAATCATACATCTCTAACCGTGGTAGAAACCATCAAGAATTCCTCGAATCCTATTTGTACAAATCCAAAATTTCAGAACCGAATCCTCCTAACTCAACCAAGTCACACAAGCCACTGAAAACCCAAGAGCATTGCCATGATCCACTTGTAGAAACTCATTACCTCATAAGCACCTGAAGAACTAATCGTATCCCTTGCCCTGCCGATCCGGCCTACTTCCAAGCTATCCTATCTTTCCAAGTTACTTCTAAATTTCCTTCAAATTGATATTTCCCCTTGCCATAATACCGCAATCCCCAATCTAGACTCACCATACGAGACTCAAGCATGAGACCATATCGTCTAAGGCTTATAAGCCGTTGGATACTCTCTTAAGTACTCCCCAAAGTACCACGTTCAAAATACTAATCCTGAAGAGACGACCTGCGAATCTAGAGCCATTACCCTTACCTTCCTGATACTGATATGTAGAACCCATAATGATATAGAAATGCCACAAGTCTTAACACTCTCCAATGTAAACCTCAGTCTCTAGCCAAATACACATCCTGAAGATCTCCTAACTGCTACATGAAAATATTGAACCCTTCAAAACCACTCTCGGGAGTCATCCCCTCTGCTCAAACCTCAAATAAACTGATCGAACGGATCGATGATCTGTGCCCCATCAGCAACACCTAAAGAAGTAACCCGTTCTTCTAAGCAACCGAGTGATATCCTACTCCATACCCGTTACATCCCTTACAATAACAACTAATTCATCCAATGTTTCTTATATGACCGCAAAGCATATCACAACCCTTATCCAAATTTTCCTTTACTCGAGCCATCCTCAATCTCAACCTCCGCAAGCCACAACTAATTCACTAATATACCTCAACTGAAACCAAGACAACATATAACCGTGCAATCAACTAATTGATAGAGGACTCCCTCACTTGGCTCAAAGCCATAGACCAAAACACCCAAAAACTCACAATTCCCATACTCTATTTCTGCCATAATACCATGGTAAGATTCAACTAAACCCTTCATAAGTTCATGCAATGCAAACCATCTAGTGTTTCAAATCATCTACAATTCTCGCATTCACCCTCATAATAGTCAAGACAACTCTCATACGCGATCCGAGCTCAGACTGTGACACATATATTTCATTGGTAAAAGAGGAGTTTCAACAAGAAACATAGGGTTCACACCACTTCAGAACACGCCGCAGGAGATAACCCACCTACCCCGCCTCAAACTAACTTCTCGTTATACCCTTCCACCGCCATAAGTATCACGCAATCACCAAATTTTCCTGAGTCTAAACTCATATCGTAACCTAAAATCTACTCCATTCCCCAACTAAACCATATGAAAAGATCCTTCACACACCCATAACTCGGGGTTATACATCAAATCATGATGGAAATCAAGCACCTGCTAGTTCTTTCTACCCTCAAGCAGACCTTTCTCGTCATATTCAAATCATATGAACACATCTCGCAGTCACAACATACTCATCACATAGCCATCTGGTCCTCCCTTCCTCTAATAGGGACACTACCTAACATATAAATATCGAAGTACGTGCTCACGCAATCAACACCTCAGTGCTCAAACTACAAGTAGAGCCCGGCCTGAAGTCCTCCAGACTGGCCCAACATCAATACACAGAAATCACATCTCGCCCCTCGATCAGGGAATCACAAGTCGTGGATGCACAACTGATACCGAGCGCTCATGCGCACACAGGAATGCGTGGAAGGAATTCAAGGAGTTAAGCTTCAAGCTAAATCAATGTCGCACAATGGGAATTCAAGAATGTGAAGTTTATTTCCTAAAGGTTCTGCAGCCTCTCGAAGATAAGTACAGACGTCTCCCTACTGATCGGCGAGACTCTACTAAACCCGCTCATGACCCGTGAGACCTATGTAACCTAGGCTCTGATACTAACTTGTCACGACCCAAAACTTGACCCGTCGTGATGGCACCTATCATGAAACTAAGCCAGCCTCAACTCCACAATCAACCCAAAAATAATAAGTTTGAAGAACATTTACGAAAGCTTTTAACAGTTAAAGAACTATTTGAAACATAATAAATTCCAAGAGTAAATACAATCCAGCCCAAAATCGGGGTGTCACTGAGTGCATGAGCGTCTAATGAGAAACACATAGTCTCATATAATGTCTAAGGGAAAAACTAAAATACAACTGGATAGTAAGATGAAGAGCCAAGACCTGCAAACGTCGTGCAGGTACCTAAATGATCTTCTAAGTCAGAAGCCTCGATCAAACATCCCCCACTGGATCCAGAGTGACTGAATCTGCACACGAGGTGCAGGGGTTAACGTGAGTACACCAACTCAGTAAGTAACAAGTCTAACCTTTGGACTGATAGGTAGTGACGAACTCAACCTCCTCAAGGATAACAGAAATAATGTACAGAAACGTAGGCATGCTTTCAGTTAAATAAACAACTCAAACAGTAAAACATAGCAGGTATAAACAAGGTAAATGAGTGTAACTATGCTACATCTACATGTCAATGCACATGCTGTATGAAATGCACCATATTGAGTGCCTCATGTGCCCACAACCTCAAATGCTCGTCCACTCAGTATTGTATATGGCTCATACGGCCCAGGGAAGATCCATCCCGGAATATATACATCTCTGATAGAAATCACTCAGTACTGAGGAAGGCCATTCCAGCCTACGGAGAAAATCCATCTCCAAATATAAATACTTCGGACAAGATCCATGTCCAGGGAAGATCCATCCCTCAATATCATCAACTGCGCTCACTGGGGGTGTAAAGACTCCGGAAGGCTTCTCTCATTAGCCCAAGCGCTATAACAAAGTCATGTTTAATATCTCGCCGCGGCGTGCAGCCCGATCCCATACTGTCACTCAATATTAGGCTCTCGTCCTCACTCAGACATCACTCTCCAGTCTTACACACACGGGCTCAGAATGTCATGATACTAGCCCGAACAATGATATGATGTGTCAAATAACAATAATCAAGACTGAGCCATGATATAATATGCATGAACAGGATTGAGTACAGAATATCAATGAAGCAAATGATATGACAGCAAGAATCGACCTCTCGGGTCTTAACAGTATTGGCATGAAGCCTTAACATGATAATTAGCATGATTTGCAGCTCATTAACTTAATCATATAATTACAACACAAATATCAGCAAGAAAGAGTCACTAAGCGATGCCATGGAATGATCCAGGCCGCAATTCTCATGGTGCGCGCCCACAAGCCCGTCACTTGGCATTTGTATCACCTCAATAGTAATTATAGAATACATAGTTCGGGGTTTCGAACCCTCAAAACCAAGTTTAGAAGCGTTACTTACCTCAAGCCAAGCCAAACTCTAGCCCACAACTCCCTTGCCTCTCTATTCGGCCTCCAAATGCCTCGAATCTAACCAAAATCAGAACCATAACATCAATATATGCTAAGGGAACAAAGCCCATGCGAAAATAATCAAATTACATCACAAATCCCAAAATTTGTCAAATCCGACCCTCGGGCCCACATCTTTGATTCCATTAAAATTCACAAAACTAAAATCCTTACACTCTCACGAGTTCATACATACCAAATACACCAAAATCCGACCAAAAACGACCCCTCAATTCCTTGCTCAAAGTCTCCAAATTCCAAGCCCTAATCTCCCAACTTTCTTCCTTAATTTTCCACTAATACCATGATTAAACACTGGAAAAATGGCCATAAACACAAATAATAGGGCTTAAGAAGCTCACCCAACTGAAACCCTTCGTTTTCCTTGAAAATCACAGCCCTAGCTCTCTTCTCATCTTCAAAAATGGTGGAACTTGGCAAAATTTCGCGAAGGCATCTATTTATATGTTCTGCCCAGCGATACCGCACCTGCGGTCCATTTCCCGCACTTGCGGGACCTCTTCTGCGACTAACCAACCGCTTCTGCAATTTTTCATTTAATTTCCATACTGCACCTGCGCCCCAATCTCCGCATCTGCGGGCTCACAGGCGCGACATTCCTTCCATATCTGTGATGCTCGCCCAACAGTTGACCTTCGCTTCTGCGCTCAATATGCTGCTTTGCGGCTCGCACCTACGCTCCCCAATCCGGAGGTGTGGTTATGAGAGAAATGTGCATCTGAAGCGGCTCAACCAAATTTCCAAACTTCCCGTCAACCATGCGAAATCATCCCGAGGCCCCGAGAGTTCAACCAAAAGTACGAACAAGTCATATACCACTATTCAAACTTATACCAATCTTCGGAACACTCTAATC
Source organism: Nicotiana glauca (assembly GCA_026770625.1). Classification (NCBI taxonomy): domain Eukaryota; kingdom Viridiplantae; phylum Streptophyta; class Magnoliopsida; order Solanales; family Solanaceae; genus Nicotiana; species Nicotiana glauca. Next base: position 30,859 of record MU749016.1, read on the forward strand.
AATACTGAAACACCAAATCACCCTCGGATTCAAGCCTAAGGATTCCAAAACTTCCGAATTCCGTAACCGATCAAAAAGTCTACCAAACCTCATCTGAATGACCTAAAATTCACACACGTCCCAAATGACACCACGAACCTACTCCAACTTTCGGAATTCCATCCCGACCCCGATATCAAAATTTCCACTATCAACCAGAAAGCATCAAAATTCTAATTTCGCCAATTCAAGTCTAAATCTACCACGGACCTCCAATTACATTCCGAACACGCTCCTAAGTCCCAAATTATCTCACGAAGCTATCCTAATCATAAATACAAATTCCAAGACCATTTACTCACAAGTCAACTTCTGGTTGACTTTTCCAACTACATGGCCAACTTAAGGGACTAAGCGTCTCATTCCTCCAGAAAACCACTCCGAACTCAAACCAACCAATCTGATACCACATATACAGTTGAACAAGGCATAAAGAAGCAGGAATGGGGGAAACGGGGCTGAAATTCATAAAACAACCAGCCAGGTCATTACATAAGATCTCTTATATAACTAGTTTAGAGTTTATATATGATCTCTATATTTATTCTAATATCTCTTGTGTTTAACGTTAATGATCTCTTATGTTTTGCTGTAAGATCTCTTATATAACTAGTTTATATCTCTTATGTTTTGCCGTAAGATCTCTTATATAACTAGTTTAATGTTTTTGTTAATTTACTGTACTAGTTAAAAGTGTTGTAAATTCTCTTAAATAACTAGTTTAAAATTTATATATGAACTTTTATGTTTATTCTATCTCTTGTGTTTAAAGTTACTCATCTGTTATCTTTTGTTGTAAGATCTCTTATATAACTAGTTTAAAGTTTTATCTAATTAACTAGTTAAAACTTTTTGCTAATATGCAATTGAATATGTAGGAAAACTTACATGATGATCCATCTGCACCTGTGAAGTTGAGATACAATCTTAAAACAGTTCAAGACGAAACTGGTTATTTTTCGGGTAGAGTGATAGTTTGGTGTAGGATGGGTTATGCTATATAGAGTTTGAAAAATTCTATTATTTGGACGGGGCACAGTAAAGTACTTCCTTTTTTTACATAAAGCTTGTCTAGATCAATTTTTTGACATAAATGTTGATTGTTGGAAGAATTGCTTTCACGGCCTCTTGTGCCATTATTTGTTGCTAAGAGACATTAAGACAAAGAATGAAAATGAAATGTGGTTTTAGATTTGGAACAAACCTATTCGCTTTGGGATGAAGGAAATTTGCCTTGTTACTGTATTAAATTGTGGCTCTTTTCCAAGTGAGAGCCAGTCAATGCAAGTGTACCAAGATGGTTTGGATTTTGTAAAAAAAGTGAAAATATATTGTTCTTCATTAGAGGGGTTAGAGGGGGAAAATGAGAAGGATAGTTTGGTTGGTGAAGATATTTTATAGGTTATAAGATCTAGAACAAAGATATTCATTGCAGCAGAGAAACAAAGTGTTGTTGCCTTATACAATATCCATTCTGTATTATTAGCTGCAGACGGTGTTAAGCAAGTGTCAGAGGACTACCTAGCATGGGTGGCCAATCCAACATTCTTTGTATCATATCCTTGGGGTCGAGTGTGCTTTAAGCTCACACTTAAAAGTTTAAGGAAGGACCTTCATCATAAGGCAACGGAGTGGAAGAAAAAGGTAGAAACAAGTATTTCAAAAAAGAAGAATCCACAACCTTACACTATTGGAGGTTTCGTTGATGCTTTTCTTGTAAGTTTCATTGTTAATTAATCATTATTATTTTCTTATAATATCTTATAATTTAATAGCAATATACATGTCACGACCCGAATTTTCCACCCTCGAGAGTCGTGATGGCTCCTACTCATGAAAGCTAGGCAAGCCAACTATTATGGTTCCACTCAATAACAATCAACCCAAACAATTATAAACGGAAACTAAAGTTAAACAGATGATATGTGCGGAAGAGTTAAAATAAATCCAAATACTCCAATACATGTCTACCCATGAATCTGGTGTCACAAATTGACGAAAGACTAAGACTTTTACTACAAATACAAGTTTGGAAAGAAAAGTACAACTATTCTCAGAATGAAAAGAGACAGCAGAAAAGCTAAACAAGGAAGGGGTATTTTAAGCTCTGCGGACGCCAGCAGATCTACCTTAGTCTCCTTGGACTGAAGGCAGCTATCTCAGCTACTCACTGGGTCCGGTACCGAAATCTACACAAAAAAAGTGCAGAGTATAGTGTGAGTATAACCGACCACATGTACTGAGTAATTGTCGAGCCTATCCTCGGTGAAGTAGTGACGAGGCTAGGACATGACAATCATACATACCTGTGCAGATAATTCAGAAACAAGCAGAAACATAATAAAAGAAATCAACAGAATAAGGTGGGAAGGGGACATGCTACGGGGAATATCAGATTCTAATAGTAAACCAATAAGGAAGCATCAATAAGGATGCATAATGAACATCATATATAAATCAGCAAGAATAATGAAATGGTAACACGTGCATGGCATCACCCTTCGTGCTTTTACTCTTGTCATCACCATATCAATCAACAGAATCGGCACGGGATCACCCTTCGTGCATTACCTCACATAAACATGGCACAGCATCACCCTTTGTGCATTAACTCTCAAATCATGGCACGGCATTACCCTTCGTGCATTAACACTCATAATATCGGCACGACATCACCCTTCGTGCTTTACACTCTTCCTCACCCAAACAACATATAACAATCTGTCCCGGCAAGGGAGTAAACAATATCAACAATAAAATTCCGGCAAGGAAATCAATAATATCCCGACAAGGGAATCAACAATATCAACAAACGTCCCGGCAAGAGATTCAGCTATAACCAATCTCGTTTCAACAATCTATTTACAAAATGAAACTTCAATTTGAGTCAATACTCAACAATAGTCAATTACCAAGAAACTTTAATAAGCTTTGTTCTACATTAATAATCATCAATTTGAGCATGATCGATACATAATAGAGTCATAACAATCATGGTATAAGACTCACGGGCATGCTTGACACCAATGTATAGATATTCATCACCACACCTATACGTCGTACTCAATACCAACACATAGCAAATAGACCACAACTCCTATTCCCTCAAGCTAAGGTTAAGCCAAACACTTACCTCGATTCCACGGACAAATTAAGCCTCTACTACCGCTTTACCTCTCGGTTCCACTTCCAATTCACTTGTATCTAGCCACAATTACTTAACGATATCAATAAATGCTAAATAAATCAATTCTAATGCATGAAAATAGTTTTCCCATTGTTTTCCTCAAAAAGTCAAAAATCGACCCCGGGCTCGCTTGGTCAAAACCCGAAGTTCGAACCAAAACCCGATCACCCATTCACTCACAAACTCAAATATGTAATTAGTTTTGAAATCAGACCTCAAATTGAGGTCCAAATCCTCAAAATTTGAAAGTCCTAACTTTTTCCCAGAAACACCCAATTTCCCATGAAAACCCCTAGATTTTGAAGTGAAATCATGTAAAAAGATGTTATAGACTGATGAAAATAAGTTAGAAGTTGTTTACCTATGACTTGGGTAAGAATCACTCTTTGGAAAATCGCCTATGTGATGTTTAGGTTTTGAAAAGTTGTAAAAATGGAGAAGAATCCCGTCAAAAATCCCACTTGCAGGTCTCATATGTCGCAATTGCGACCAGGGGTTCGCAATTACAAACCCTTTGGATCGTGTTATCTTCGCAATTGCGAAGAATTTGTCGCATTTGCGACAACTGGGGACTTACTGTGGTCTTCACATTTGCGAAGAAATGCGAGCAAATGCGAGCAAGACTAGCTAGGGCTTATTTCGCAATTGCGATCAGCCCGTCGCAATTCCCATCCTAGCAGATTTCGCAATTGTGATCCCTGATCTTGTAATTGTGATATCAGAGGCCAATACCAGATCTGCAACCTGGAACAATTTTCCTAAGTCCAAATTCACTTTGTAGCCTATCCAAAACTCACCCTAGCCCTCAGGGCTCCAAGCCAAACATGCACGCAAGTCTAAAAATATCATACGGACTTGCTCGTGCGATCAAATCATCAAAATAACATCAACAACTACGGATTTGACCTCAAATTAATGAAATCACCCAAGAACATTGAAATTTCCATTTTCTCAACTATAGGTCCGATTTATACCAAACCAATTCTAATTTTTACCAAATTTCACAGACTCGACTTATTTATTATTTTAAACTTGTATCGGGCTTCGAAACCAAGTTATGAGCCCGATACCATCAAGAAAATGCATCATTTCATTTCAAAAAGCCTTTATATTTTCCAGCAAATAATTTTTTTTTAAAATTCTTTTCTCGGGCTTGGGACTTCGGAATTCGATTCCGGACATATGCCCAAGTCCCATATTTTACTACGGACCCTATAGGACCGTCAAATCATGGGTCCGGGTCCGTTTACCAAGAATTTTGATCAAAGTACACTTTAACCAATTTTAATGGCCAAATTCATTATTTTTCTAAAAATTCACATAAAAGTTTTCTGGAAACGCGCCCGGACTGTGCATGAAAATCGAGGTAAGACAAAAAGAGATTTTCAAGGCCTCGGGACACAGATTTGACTTCTAAAATAAAAGATGACCTTTAGGGTCATCACAATGACCTTTAGGGTCATCACATTCTCCACCTCTAAAAGAACCGTTCGTCCTCGAACAGACATAGAAAAGTACCTGAGTCGGTGAAAAGATGAGGATATCGGCTCCGCATATCAGACTCAGACTCTCAGGTTGCTACCTCAACATGATGACCTCTCCACTTCACATGAACTGAAGGGAAATTCTTCGATCTCAACTGACGAATCTGCCGGTCTAGAATAGCTACTGGATCCTCCTCATAGATCAAGTCCTTGTCCAACTGGACAGTGCTAAAGTATAATACGTGGGATGGATCACCGTGATACTTCCGAAGCATAGACACATGAAACACTGGATGCCTTGCTGATAAACTCGGTGGTAACACAAGTCTATAAGCCACCTCTCCTACTCGATCAAGAATCTGATAAGGACCGATGAATCTAGGGATTAGCTTGCCCTTCTTCCCAAATATCATCACGCCCTTCATGGGCGACATCCGAAGCAACACTCGCTCTCCGACCATGAATGCCACATCACGAACCTTGCGGTCGGCATAACTCTTTTTCCTGGACTGAGCTGTACGAAGCCTATCCTGAATGATCTTAACCTTATCAAAGGCATCCTGTACCAAATCTATACCCAACAACCAACCCTCTCCCGGTTCGAACACCCAACTAGCGATCGACACCGCCTACCATGTAAAGCCTCATAGGAAGCCATCTGAATGATCGACAGGTAACTATTGTTGGAGGCAAACTCTACTAATGGCAAAAACTGATCCCACGAACCTCCAAAGTTGATAACGCATGCTCGGAGCATATCCTCCAAAATCTGAATAGTACGCTCGGACTGTCTGTCAGTCTGAGGATGAAATGATGTTCTTAACTCGACCTGAGTACCCAACTCACACTGAACTGCCCTCCAGAAATGCGAGGTAAACTGCGTACCTCAGTCAGAAATAATGGACACGGGCACACCATGAAGACGTACAATCTCCCGGATAGAGATCTCAACTAACCTCTCTGAAGAATAGGAGACTACTATATGAATGAAATGCACTGACTTGGTCAGCCTATCAACAATAACCCATATCGCGTCGAAATTCGTCTGAGTCCGTGGGAGTCCAACAACGAAGTCCATAGTGATACGCTCCCACTTCCACTCAGGAATCTTAATCTTCTGAAGCAAACCACCAGGTCTCTGATACTCGTACTTTACCTGCTAACAATTCAAACACCGAGATACATACGAAACATATCCTTTTTCATCCTCCTCACCAATAATGTTACCGCTAGTCCTAATACATCTTAGAAGCACCCGGATAAATAGAATACCGGGAACTATGGGCCTCCTCTAGAATCAACTCGCGAAGTCCATCCACATTAGGCACACAAATACGACCCTACATCCTCAAAACTCTATCATCTCCAACTGTAACCTACTTGGCACCCCAGTGTTGCATCGTGTACCTAAGGACAAGCAAATGAGGATCATCAATACTGTCAATCTTGGATACACTCAAATAATGAAGAACGAGTGACTCTGCAAGCTAGCACAGGGCTGGGCTCAGAAATATCCAACCTCACGAACTGAAAGCAGTCTCTCACCGATCGAAATATACGCAAGACTGACCGTACTGGCTGACTTCCTACTCAAAGCATCGGCCACTAAATTCGCCTTCCTCGGATGATACAAGATGGTGATATCATAGTCTTTCAAAAGCTCCAAATACCTCCTCTGCCACAGATGAGTTCTTTCTGCTTGAACAAATACTGTAAACTCTTATGATCCGTGAACACCTCACATGACATGCCATATAAGTAATGCCTCCAAATCTTCATCACGTGGACAATGGTTGCTAGCTCTAAATCATGAACTAGATAATTCTTCTTGTGAATCTTCAGTTGCCATGAAACAAATGCTATAACCTTTCCATTCTGCATCAACACCGCACCAAGTCCAATACGAGATGCATCACAATATATTGTATATGGCCCTGAACCCGTGGGCAAAACCAACACCGGCGACGTAGTCAAAGATGTCTTGAGCTTCTGAAGCTCGCCTCACACTTGTCCGACCACCTGAACTGGGCACCCTTCTGGGTCAAACTGGTCACCGGGGTTGTTATAGATGAAAACCCCTCCACAAACCGACGGTAATAACCTGCCAAACCCAAGAAACTCTGGATCTCTGTAGCTGATGTGGGTCGAGGCCAGATCTTGACTTCCTATATCTTCTTCGGATCCATCCGAATACCCTCTACATATACAACATGGCCCAAGAATGCAACTGAACTAAACCAAAACTCGCACTTCAAAAACTTGGCATATAATTGACTATCTCTCAGAGTCTGAAGAACGACTCGAAGATGCTACCCGTGCTCCTCCCGGCTGTGGGAATAGATCAAAATATCATCAATGAAGACAATCACGAAGGAATCTAAATAAGGAATGAACACTCGGTTCATCAGATCCATGAATGTTGCTAGGGCATTTGTCAACCCAAACGAAATCAATAAAAACTCATAATGCCCTTACCGAGTGCAAAAAGTTGTCTTAGGTACATCGGATGCCCTAATCCTCAACTGATGGTAACCAGATCTCAAATCAATCTTTGAAAATACTTTGGCACCCTGAAGCTGGTCAAACAAATTATCAACCCTCGGCAGTGGATACTTGTTCTTGATGGTGACCTTGTTCAGCTGCCGATAATCAATACACATTATCATCGATCCATCCTTCTTCTTAACAAACAATACCAGCGCACCCCAGGGCGAGACACTAGGTCTAATGAAGTCCTGCAACTGTTCTTTCAACTCCTTCAACTCTGGCGGGGCCATACGATATGGCAGAATAGAAATGCGCTAGAGCCAAATTAATGCAAAAATCGATATCCCTATCAGGTGGCATCCCTGGCAGGTCTGAATGAAATACCTTTGGAAACTCACGAACAACGGGCATAGAATCCATAGAAGGAACCTCGGCACTAAAATCGCGAACATATGCCAAATAAGCCAAACATCCCTTATCAACCATACGCTGAGCCTTCACATATGAGATAACCCTGCTGGTAGAATGACCAGAAGTCCCTCTCCACTCCAAACGAGGGAACCCTAGCAATGCTAAGGTCACAGTCTTGGCGTGACACTCCAATACAGCATGATAAGGGGATAACCAGTCCATCCCTAATATGACGTCAAAATCAACCATATACAGAAGTAAGAGATCTACACGGGTCTCAAGACCCCCAATAATAACCATATACTAGCGATAGACTCGATCTACAACAATAGAATTACCCACCAGTGTAGACACATATACAGGTGCACTCAAAGAATCACGAGGCACAACCAGATAAGGAGAAAAATAAGATGACACATAGGAATATGTTGACCCTGGATCAAATAGAACTGAAGCATCTCTACTGCATACTGAAACCATACCTGTAATAACTATATCGAAGGCCTCAGCCTCAGGTCTGGCTAGGATGACATAACATCGGGGCTGGGCCCCACCACTCTGAACTATATCTCGAGGACGGCCTCCTGCTGGCTGGCCTCTACCTCTAGCTGTTTGACCTCCACCTATAACAGCCTGACCTCTACCTCTAACACCTCGACCCCTACCTCTAGCTGGCTGAGCGGGGAGGTGGAATACTTGGTGCCTAAACTATGACACGGGAACCCTGATGCTAAGAGTTGCTCGGTGCTCGAGGGCAAAATCTAGCAATATGCCTCGTATCGCCATAAGTATAACAAGACCTCGGCTACTGAGACTACTGACCCTGACGGCCTGAATAACCACCCTGAAAACTCTGGAGCAATGATGCACTGATAGGACCTGGTGGTGCACTGTATGGAAACTGATCAGAATACTGCATATCAGAACCACGGTGACTTGGAGCACCGTGAGAAGCCTAAAGTGCTGAATGAAACGGCCTGGGAGGATGGCCCCTACCAAAAGAATCCCTGCCTCGAGACGAGGCACCACTAAATCCGCCCGAATGACAAGGCCTCTTATCAGACCCCTGACCACTTCCCCGTGATAGAACCATCTCAACTCGCCGGGCCACATTGGCTGCATCCTGAAAAGAAATCTCGCTCCCTGTCTCCTTAACCATCTACAATTGAATAGGCTAAGCGAGTCCCTCAATGAACCTCCTCACTCTCTCTCTCAGTTGGATGTATAATAAGAGCATGACTGGCCAAGGCAATAAATCTAGTCTCATACTGAGTGACGGTCATAGAACCCTGCTGAAGACGCTCAAACTGCCTCCGATAGTCCTCTCTCTAAGTGATAGGAAGGAAATTTTCCAGAAAATAGCTGAGAGAACTGATCCCAAGTCAAAGTCGGTGACCCAGCTGGTCTAGCCAAACAATAATCTCTCTACCAAGTCTTGGCAAAACCTGACAAACGAAAAGCAGCAAAGTCGACCCCATTGGCCTCCACTATCCCTATGTTCCGAAAAACCTCATGACAGTTGTCCAAATAGTCCTAGGGATCCTTTGAGTATGTACAACCATAAGTAGTACCGAATAGCTTGGTGAACCTGTCCAACCTCCACAAAGCATCAGCAGACATAGCTGCTCCATCACCGGTCTGAGCTAACACACCCGGCTGAACTGCTCCAACTGGCTAAGCTGCTGGAGTCTAAAACTAAGGATCCACCTGCTCTGGAGTGCGAGTAGCGGGAGTTTGGGCTCCTCCTCCAGCCTGAGAGACGGTTGGTTCTACAGGAAGTAAGCTTGCCTGGGCGACACTCTCCATAAGGCCCACTAGACGGACCAGAGTATCCTGAAGTAACGGGGTAGCAATGAACCCCTCTGGGACCGAAGCTAGCCCTGCTGGAACGGTCTGGGCTGGAGCCTCCTCCTCGAACTGTACCTAAGGCTCCGCTGCTGGTGCTGCTGCTCTAGGCTGAGCCTACCCCTGCCTTGGCCTCTAGCATGGCATCGGCCTCGTCCTCTGCCCCTCGTAGAAGTTGCCACTACGGGCTCAAGCTGCTGATCAGCAGATGAAGAAGCACGTGTTCTCGCCATCTGCGACAGAACAGAGTAGAAATTCAATTAGCATTGAGAAGTCAAATCGCACGACAGAGAAGAATAGATGTGAAGTTATTCCTAAACTTTGTATCCTCTAGGGGATAAGCAGAGACATCTCTGTATCGATCCCTCAAACTCTAACTAGCTTTTCGGGAATTGTGAAACCTAAGCAACCTAGAGCTTTGATGCCAACTTGTCACAACCCAGATTTCCCTCCCCCGGGAGTCGTGGTGGCGCATACTCATGAAAGCTAGGCAAGCCAACTATTGTGTTTCTACTCAATAACAATCAACCCAAACAATTATAAACAGAAATTAAAGTTAAATAGATGATAAGTGTGGAAGAGTTAAAATAAGTCCAAGTCCTCCAATACATGTCTACCCACGGATCTGGTGTCACAAATTCACGACGACTATGATTTTTACTACAAATACAAGTTTGGAAAGAAAAGTACAACTGTTCTCGGAATGAAAAGAGACAGCAGAAAAGCTAAACAGGGAAGGGGGACTTTAGGCTCGCGGATGCCAGTAGCTCTACATTTGTCTCCCTGGACTAAAGGCAGCGACCTCGGTTACTCACTCGGTCCAGTATCGAAATATACACAAAAAAGTGCAGAGTGTAGTATCAGTACAATCGACCCCATGTACTAAGTAAGTGTCGAGCCTAACCTCGGCGAAGTAGTGATGAGGATAGGACATAACAACCATATATACCTGTGTAGATAATTCAGATACAAGCAGAAACATGATAACAGAAATCAACAGAATAAGGTGGGAAGGGGACATAGTGCGGGGAATATCAGATTCTAATAGTAAACCAATAAGGAAATATCAATAAGGAATCATAATGAACATCATATATAAATCAGCAAGAATAATAAAACTTTGACATGTGCACGGCATCACCCTTCGTGCTTTTACTCTCGTCCTCACCATATGAATCAACAGAATTGGCACGGCATCACCCTTCATGCATTACTTCACATAATTATGGCACGGCATCACCCTTCGTGCATTTTTTTCTCACAATATCGGCACGGCATCACCCTTCGTGCATTAACAGTCATAATATCAGCACGGCATCACCCTTCGTGCTTTACACTCTCTCACAATATCATGCACGACATCACCCTTCGTGCTTTACACTCTTCCTCACCCAAACAATAGATAACAATATGTCCCGGCAAGGGAGTCAACAATATCAACAATAATATTCCGTCAAGGGAACCAACAATATCAATAATAATATCCTGGCAAGGGAATCAACAATATCAACAAACATCCGGGCAAGGGATTCAGCTATAACCAATCTTATTTCAACAATCTCTTTACAAAATGAAACTTCAATTTGAGTCAATACTCAACAATATTCAATTACCACGAAACATTCATAAGCTTTGTTCTACATTAATATCCATCAATTTGAGCATGATCAATACATAATAGAGTCACAACAATCATGGTATAAGACTCATGGGCATGCTTGACACCAACGTATAGATACTCGTCACCACACCTATACGTCATACTCAATACCAACACATAGAAAATAGACCACAACTTCTATTCCCTCAAGCTAAGGTTAAGCCAAACACTTACCTTGATTCCACGGACAAATTAATCCTCTACTATCGCTTTACCTCTCGGTTCAATTTCCAATTTGCTTGTATCTAGCCACAAATTACTTAACGGTATCAATAAATACTAAATAAACCAATTATAATGCATGAAAATAGTTTTTCCATTATTTTCCCCCAAAAAGTCAAAAATCGACCCCGGGCCCGCTTGGTCAAAACTCGAAGTTCGAACCAAAACCCGATCACCCATTTGCTCACGAACTCAAATAAGTAATTAATTTTGAAATCGGACCTCAAATTGAGGTCCAAATTCCCAAAATTTAAAAATCCTAACTTCTACCCAAAAATACCTAATTTCCAATAAAAAAAAACCCTAGATTTTGAAGTGAAATCATGTAAAAAGATGTTATAGATTGAAGAAAATAAGTTAGATGTTGTTTACCTATGATTTGGGGAAGAATCTCTCTTTGCAAAATCTCCTATATGATGTTTATGTTTTGAAAAGTTGTAAAAATGGAGAAGAATCCCGTCAAAAATCTCACTTACAGGTCTCAGATGTCGCAAGTGCGACCAGGGGTTCGCAATTGCGAACCCTTTAGGACCCTGATATCTTCGCAATTGTGAAGAATTTGTTGCATTTGCGACAACTGGGAACTTACTGAGGTCTTCGCATTTGCGAAGAAATGCTCGCAAATGTGAGCAGGACTGGCCAGGGCTTATTTTGCAATTGTGATCAGCCCATCGCAATTCCCATCCTAGCAAACTTCGCAATTGCCATCCCTGATCTCGCAATTACGAGATCAGAGGCCAATACCAGATCTGCAACCTGCAACAATTTTCCTAAGTTCAAATTCACTCCGTAACCTATCCAAATCTCACTCGGCCCTCGGGGCTCCAAGCCAAACATGCACGTAAGTCTAAAAATATCATATGTACTTGCTCGTGTGATCAAATCATCAAAATAACATCAGCAACTACGGATTTGACCTCAAAATCATGAAATCAGCCAAGAACATTGAAATTTCCATTTTCTCAACTATAGGTCCGATTTATACCAAACCAATTTTGATTCTTACCAAATTTCACAGATTCGACTTATTTATTGTTTTAAATTTGCACCGGGATCCGAAACCAAGATACGAGACCGATACCATCAAGAAAACACATCATTTCATTTCAAGAAGCCTTTATATTTTCAGCAAATAATTTTCTTTAAAAAATTTTTTCTCGGGCTTCGGACTTCAGAATTTGATTCCGGGCATACGCCCAAGTCCAATATTTTACTACGGGTCCTACGGAATCGTCAAATTACGGGCCCGGGTCCGTTTACCTAGAATATTCACCAAAGTCAACTTTAACCAATTTTAATGACCAAATTTATTATTTTTCTAAAATTTACATAAAACTTTTTCGAAACATGCCCGGATTGTGCACGCAAATCGAAGTGAGGCAAAAAAAGATTTTCAAGGCCTCGGGACGCAGGTTTGACTTCTAAAACAAAAGATGACCTTTAGGGTCATCACAATACATATGTTTTCCTTGATAGGCATGGGCTTATGAAACGATTGATGTGTTTGGATCTAATCTTGGAAAGAAGTCTTTGTCATTGGACAATGCAATACCCTAAATTGTTAAATGGCATTCGGAAAAAACTCCACAAGACTTGAGTTATGATTGGTATGATAAGTTGATAAGTAAAAATGAGGTATGGTTTTGTTACTGATAAAATATTACTTATATTAAATAAGTTAGTGGGTAGATAAATTATTACTAATATTAATTTGTGGTATTGTATCACAGGTGCATTGCATTTCAATGATGAAGCCATCTAAGAAAGAATCTAAAAGCAAATGGGTAAAGTGCTTTGAAGAATTGGTGGATGAGGAAGACGAAACTATTGATGAGTTAGTAAGAGAGTTGGATAAAATAGAGGCTTTAGGTCCTCTTGATGGCATAGATGAGCAGCAAAAAAACCAACAAGGGCAAGACCAGCAACACGAGCTTGAAAAAACACATGTGATTAATGAAGATGTTGTTGAGCAAAGACAAGTGATTAATGAAGAGAATCGTCTTCATGAAAGTCCTCCACTGGAAAAAGAATCATATGCACATGAGACACCTATGATGGGTTATAGTCTGAATGATTTTGGTATTTTTGGTATAGTTGCTTCTGGTTTTAATAGGTTGCTTCTAGTTTTAATGGATTGCATTCTCGTATTAAAGCTGATATTAAAGATGATTTTAAGAAGCTGTTAGGCAAGGTTGAGGAGTATTTAAAGATACATTCAGAAAAGGTGGAAAAATCTTTGGATGATATTCAAAAAATATTGAATTATTTGGTGAAGATACATGATACTAAAGTTTCAAGGGATATTAGACGTCCAACTAGATTTAGGAGCCCATCTTGGACAGGTGATGGACGACCAAAAAGGAAACATAGAGTAACTGATATGATAAGGTAATCGTGCAAGAGTCGTCGACTGAGAAAAATTACTATGGAAGTAGTTACTCCTCCTGCTTTGCTGGATGATTCTTTTGAAGAGTAGAGGAAGTCAGATGAAGAAGATCAAGAAAATTCATGACAGTTACATATGTTCTATTTTGAAAACTCATGAAAGTAGAACTTACTGTGTAGATATTTTGAACTATCCAATTGCTCTCAAATGTTTAGAATCTAATGATCTCCCGTGATATATATATATATATATATATATATATATATATATATATTCTCCTATGTTTTATTCTAAAATCTCTTTTGTTAAGTTCATTAGTATCTTGTAATTTTTCATCTCATGTGAAAGAGATCTAACATTTAGGCGTAAGAGATCTCTTATACTTTATATATCAATCACTTGTGTTAACAGAATATCTCCTACATTGCAGCAAAAGAATCTCTTAAATTTTATATTAATATCTCCTACAGTTTACTACAAAAATCTCCTACTTCAAATCTCCATGGTCGCAAGAGATCTATATCATGGTCGTAAGAGATTTATATCATGGTTGTAAGAGATCATTAGTTGATCATAAAAGATTAAGACCATAATATGCGCATTATCTTTCTTTCGTTGTAACTTGGAGTTATTATGAATAGTTACTTAACAAGCATGATCGCACTTACTATCAACTAAATTTAGACGTTTCATTAAGATAAATTGCTTTTTAATTAAAAAAATAAACTTAATAAAGGGTGACCACTAAATATAACTTGAGAGATTTACTCATGGTCGTAAGAGAATTATATCATGGTCGTAAGAGATCATTAGTTGGTCATAAGAGATTACGACCATAATATGCGCATTATCTTTCTTTCGTTGTAACTTGGAGTTATTATAAATAATCACTTAACAAGCATGATCGCACTTACTATCAACAAAATTTAGACGTTTCATTAAGATAAATTATTTTTTAATTAAAAAAATAAACTTAATAAAGGGTGACCACTAAATATAACTTGAGAGATCTACTCATGGTCGTAAGAGATCATTAGTTGGTCACAAGAGATTAAGACCATAATTTGCGCATCATCTTTCTTTCGTTGTAACTTGAAGTTGTTATTAATAATTACTTAACAAGCACGATCGCACTTACTATCAACTAAATTTATACGTTTCATTAAGATAGATTGCTTTTTAATTCAAAAAAATAAGCATAATAAAGGGTGACCACTAATTATAACTTGAGATCAACTCATAGTCGTAAGAGATCATTAGTTGGTCATAAGAGATTAAGACCATAATTTGCGCATTATCTTTCTTTCGTTGTAACTTGGAGTTATTATATTTACTTAACAAGAATGATCGCACTTACTATCAACTAAATTTAGACGTTTCATTAAGATAAATTATTTTTTAATTCAAAAAATAAGCATAATAAAGGGTGATCAATAAATATAACTTGAGAGATCTACTCATGGTCGTAAGAGATCATTAGTGGTCATAAGAGATTAAGACCATAATTTGCGCATTATCTTTTTTTCGTTGTAACATGGAGTTATTATTAATAATTACTTAACAAGCATGATCGCACTTACTATCAACTAAATTTAAACGTTTCATTAAAATAAATTACTTTCTAATTAAAATAATAAGCATAATAAAGGGTGACCACTAAATATAACTTGAGAGATCTACTCATGGTCGTAAGAGATTTATATCATGGTCGTAAGAGATCATTAGTTGGTCATAAGAGATTAAGACCATAATATGCGCATTATCTTTCTTTTTGTAACTTGGAGTTATTATTAGTAATTACTTAACAAGCATGGTCACGCTTACTATTAACTAAATTTAGACATTCAGTAAGATATATTGCTTTTTAATTAAGAAAAAATAAACTTAATAAAGGGTGACCACTAAATATTACTTGAGAGATCTACTCATGGTTGTAAGAGATTTATTGTTGTCACACCTCTTTTTTCCTACTACACCCCCGGGAGAGGTATAATAAAGGGAGTTTTTCAATTAAAGGACAATCGAAACGGGATTTATTATTAAGAGATTCAGAGTCGCCACTTAAGATAATTTTATGGTGTCCCAAGTCACCTGCTCAAATCCCGAATCGAGGAAAGGGTTGACTCTATATTACAGTCCGCGTACCAGAAATCCTAAGTAAGGAATTCAGTTAATCCGGGAGAAGGTGTTAGGCATTCCCGAATTCCGTGGTTCTAGCACGGTCGCTCAACTGTTATATTCGGTTTAATTATTCGATTTTTATACATGCTATCCTATTGTGCAATTTTAAACTTTTTAACCGCTTTTATTTATATTTTTAGAGAGGATTGCAACGTCGTTAAAATACATCTCGAACCACGTCACATAAATACACCCGTGATTTTTGACATATTTTAACTTCGTTGGGATTTGGATTTGGGTCACATAAATGTGCACCCGAGTTTAGGAAAGTAATATTATTAAACTAACGCGCCTAAAGATTTTCGCGTTTGCAACTTTGCGAGGGCCATGTAATTTGCTAAATGGCACGCCTCGAGTTCTAAGGATCAAAAAAAGATTAACTAAATAAGGTCCATGCAATTAAAATTTTTGGCATGGCACACCTCAAATTATTAAAGGGTCTAATTAATTAAAGCATGCTTGACGAAATTGTAATTACTTTAGGCTAGGGCTCAAACTTGATCTATTAAGCAGAAAGATATTGCACTAAATGAAATTGTTCTATTTTATTCCATGGCCTAGGCCTAAATTAAATACATCCATGTGAGAAAAGTTCAAGCAATGAACCCAAAGATCAACAATGAGGATTAAAGTCTTCAAGATCAGATATACCCATATTCATGAATTACTTCACACTACCCAAACAACATATTCGATTCTAGTTGATTCAAAATTGTTTGCGTAAATAAAAGAATTGTTCTAATAATTACAGTTAATATCTAACTACTTTACTTAAAATTATTCTAAATCTTAATTTTTCTTCATTCATGCATTGTGAAAGTGGGCACGAATCACCTGATTTAAACTGACGATTTTTCTAGCAAATAAATTTGACCAACTAGTGGTCGAATTCATGGGCTAAACTGAGTCTGGAATAGCACTCAACGCCTGACCGAAACAATTACTAAACTAAAAAAAATATGGGAACAAATTTCCAATTCTAATGACAAATGACTTCAGGTCAAGTAGGATAATTTAACCTTGCTGAATTAATCACTAAACAACATACCAACTAATAAAACAAACATCAACAACACATATTGAACAATAATAAAACCTGGCAATTCTCAAATTCAAACCAATATTGTCATGCAAAACCCATCTAAACTACTAGAATTGGAACAAACAAATAAAATATGTCATAGTTCAAAAGTCCACAATTACTTACAAACAGGGATTTCAGCTATTTTAGAATAATATTCACATAGACTTAC
Source organism: Nicotiana glauca (assembly GCA_026770625.1). Taxonomy (NCBI): domain Eukaryota; kingdom Viridiplantae; phylum Streptophyta; class Magnoliopsida; order Solanales; family Solanaceae; genus Nicotiana; species Nicotiana glauca. The sequence continues at coordinate 48,014 of MU749016.1, forward strand.
AACACTAATGAACAAGGTACATAATTACAAGAGAAATGAACATTTTGACACAAAGATAACTACCAGTAAGATGTAGGAAATGAATATTTTGACATAATTACTGCTTCATTCATTCTCAAGCTGTGTTTCACATTATACAGGGGTCAGAAACTTGTACCTGGAAGAAGAAATAGACAAGGAAAAGGTGAGACAATGAGTCAAGCAACAGCAGTAACAGGGCAGCATTTCAGCAGCACAAGAGCCCAGAAATAACAGAGGAGAATCAACTTAAAACCCAGAACTGGAACCGGTAGTGTATCAATGGAAAACAATTACCAAAACTCAAGCAAAGCTAAGCTCAAATGCTTGATTACCAACTAAGTTCAACTCATTTTTAATTTCTGAACATTCAAAGGCTATTTTAACAAAGAGAGAAATAAAGCTTCAGAAGATTCAATGGAACAGTGCTCTTTTGAGATTTTGTAGCCGACTAATATTTGTGTATTTTTTGCTCTCTCAATCTCTCAAATTTTTAGAATGTTAAAGGCTGTCCAGTTTTTATCAGTGTATTTGTGTCTCCCTAGCAGAATGTCTAGGCTCTTTCTCTTATATGTTTTTCAAACTCCTTTTTTCCTCATTTTAGGCAACAAGTGGACAATTAATTAGCTTCTTTTAGTCTTGGCCACAAGTGGACCATTAACTAGCTTATTTCAGTTCTTAAAAACAGCAAAATGTATTTCCCACTATTAGTTGTCTATTAACTTTTCAATTTCAATTAGGATTGTCCCTTAACTTTTCCAAATCCACTAACACTTGTCTCAATTAAGTTCCTTAGCAGCCTGCTTATTAATTATTAGTAGTTCAAATTCAAATTAACCCCTAAACTACCCCTGAAACTCCCTGTTTCAATATCCCAAGTCAGGCAGAACCTGGGTCAAATTGACCCAAAAACTAACGAGGACCCTAGCATGTTCATCAGTAATCCAACAGTATTTATTTGAGCCAATCCTGTGTTAAATCCTGAATTAATTACTAACATACCAAATTAAACAAACTATTGGCAATTATCAATCAAATATGGATTTATGAGAACAAACTAACATTAATCACATACTGATTCATGATATCTATGCAAAAGAACAAACACTGGATCATGAATCGAAATTTAAAAATCAAAATATGAACCGAAACTGAATCAAAGAAACTAAAACTTAACGAAAAGCAATCTAAGAAAACTAACAATCAAAATCAATCTTTTAACTTAAAAGAGGAGAAAGAAAAAAAATAATAATACACAATAACTAGATAAACACTTGAAAACAAGAAAAGAATAGAAGCAGAACAATAATGAAAAATAAAAAATGAAAATAGAAGAAAAGTGAAGTAAAATACCTAATGAAACCTTGGATTGTAAAAACTGCGGGATTTGAAACTTTAAATCTTCGGATTTCTAGTCATATCTGATATTAATCGTATGTTCTCATTAACATCACATTTGACCGAAAATCACTCGCAAAAATTTGACTTGTATTTTTTTGGGGTTTTAAGGTTAAATTTTTGATCTGATATTCGAAAAGTTCCGGAATGATTCGAAGGGAGATAATCAGAGATTGGGGAAGGGGGAACCGCGGAGATTCTAGGGTGTAAATTTGGGACAGTTAGGAGATGGTGCCACCACCGGGGAATTTTTTGGCGGCGCTAGGGTTCTTCGATTCAAAATGATATTCGACAGAATCGACTGTGATTCGAAGAAAAGTGTTTGGATATTTGGAATGAGGAGGTGGAGGCAAGGCTAGGGTGTAAAAATGGTGGGGTTTAGCCACCGTCCGCCGCCATGGGCGATTTCCGGCGGGCGGAGGACGGTGGTGTGAGGCGGTGTTACATTGGGTCTCTGATATTAGAGATGTAAGGGAAGGGGGTTTTGAGGAGGGGGGTAAGGGTGTTTGGGTATATTAAACTGATGAACTAATTTGAGTCGTTGGATGATTGGAATCCAACGGCTCATATTAGTTCATTAAACGAAACGGGGTCATTTTGGTTGATAGGGTGTTGGACCAGTTCAGGGAATGGACGGGTCGGGTTATGGGGTTAGGTCTTGGACCGTTGGATGAGGATGGATGAACGGTCGAGATTCGTTGGTCTTGAAACGACGTCGTTTGATTCGTCTTTGAGATCTGAATGTCTGGACCGGGTGGGGGTTATTTTGGGGTGGATGTCCGGCGGGTTTGGAGTGTATTTGATTTGGGCCTTGAATTAAATCCGATTTTTGGCCCAATCTGATTCCTCTTAATCTTTTTTTATTGATTTTTCTTTTATTTTACTCCTAAATTAATTTTAAAATTAAAACAAAAATTCTAACTTAAATTAATAAAAACCAAAATTTACTTAAAAAGACTAATCCACTTTATACAATATTTATCACAAGTAATTAAATACTAAAAATAAAATAGTCACACAATTTGATATTAAACACTGAAAAAATAAAAAATAAATATTTTTATGATTTTCATTCTTTTTGTAAATAATTAATTATTGATTAATTCCAAAATATTGATTTAAATTGTAAACAGAATTGCAACATATTTTTTTATTTTTCTATTAATTTAAACAATAGACACGCACACACAAGTGCTAACAATTACTAAAAATATCACGAAAAATTCACAAAAATTGCACACAATAAAGCAAGTATTTTTTTTTTGATTTTGTGGGAGTAATTCATGCGAGGAAAAAAATTACGTGCTCACAATTATCACGATCCAAAACCGACTCGATCGTTATGGCGCCTATCGTGAAACTAGGCTAGCCGACACAAACCCAAAACCAACTAGAAAAACAAATTAAGTCCATTTAAGTCATTAATTAACTAATATCCCATAGTATAAGTTTAAATAAGCAGTGCGGAAATATAACACAAGCCCGATATCGGGGCGTCACCAGTCATGAGCAACTACAAACTCGTCTAGGAACAAGAAAAGGACAACATAGTCTGGAAATAAAATATTAAGACAATCTGAGTAAGATAACAAGGAGAATCATAGGGCTGTGAACGCCAAGCGGCTACCTAGTCAACTCTGGAGACCTGCTGGAAGACTGATTAGCACTCACTATCGCGTCCCGAGACTCCTGGATTTGCGCACAAGGTACAGGGAGTAATGTGAGTACGCTAACTCAGTAACTAATAAAAGTAAAAGCAGCTGAGCAGTAAGAAAATAGGTAATTCCACGTCATAGCACTACAGCAAAATAGTATATGTCCAGAACAATGCAGTAAATCAATTAACTCATAAAAACAACTCAGTTCAGTAAAACTTTTTTAAATCATCTTTCAATAGTTTCAAACGAGTGATGAAAACAGTGAGTAAAAGGATAGAAACGTAAATAGCCCCTCGGGCAAAACATGTACCATACACCGCCCCTCGGGCAAAATATTAATAGAACCAGCCCCTCAGGTAACAACATGAAACAACAACAGCTCATCGGGCAATATCACATCACTCACACTGGGTACCTGTGCTCACTGGGGGTATACAGACTCCGGAGGCGATCCTACTGCCCAAGCGCTATCACAAGCCATCTCGTGGCATAATAAATTAGGCCATCGGCCTCTCATATATCACAAATCAGTATAACCTGTTGCGGCACTTAGCCCGATCTCATGATACCCTCATAACACAGGCCCTCGACCTCACTCAGTCAGAACTTCCTCAAGCCCCTCGGGCTAGCAATAAAAATAGGTACTCGGCTCAAAATATCATTTATAAAGTCGAAAGGAGTAAAAATAAACCGAGTTATGAAACTAATGAAAGCATAGTATGACTGAGTGTAAATATTACCAAAAACACTGAGGAAACAGTAGTAAAAATCCCCTAAGGGTCCAAACAGTCTGCACAAGGCCCAATTATGGTATTCAGCCCCAAACATAGTAATATTTTCCAAAATATAATAATATCAAATAGTTTTCAATTAAATACGTGAATTAATAGTCGTACGGAATGGACCAATTCACAATCCCCAACAGTGCACGACCCCACGCTCGACATCTAGCGTGTGCGTCACCTCAAAGTAGCACAGCAATAAGAAATCTGGGGTTTCTTACCCTCAGGGCAACATTTACAATCATTACTTACCTCAATCTGGTCTAAAATCTAGCCCGCGATGCCTTTACCTCTCGAATCGGCCTCAACTCACCCTGAATCTATCCTAAATCATAATCATAACATCAAAATAGGCTAAAAGAACAAAGCCCACGCGAAAATATTCAAATTACATCGAAAATCCCGAAATTGGCCAAACCCGACCCCCGGGCCCATGTCTCGGAATTCAATAAAAATCACATCACAACAATCCTCATCCTCCCACGATTCTATGCATATCAAGAACATCAAAATCGGACCTCAAATCCCCAGTTCAAACTCTCCAATTTCAAGCCCTAACTCCCCAATTTTAGTATTTAAATCCCACTAATTTCATGTCTAATTAGTTAGAAATTACCATAGAATCGAGTATTGAGTTCAAAAACTTTACCTCCGGATATTTCCCTTCGAATCCCTCTTCAATCCCTCTCAAAAAAGCTTCAAAACCGTTCAAAAATGGTGAGAAATGGGCTAAAAATCGCGAAGATGGGTTTTTATACCTTCTGCCCGGGTGCTCTATTCATCGCGAACGTGACCTCTGTCACGACCCGGATTTTCCATCACCCTCGGGAGTCGTGATGGCGCCTACTTGTGATGACCCAAAAGTTCATCACTTATTTTGAGAATAAATTTTATATTTCAAGGCCTTAAAACCTCCTTTTTTATCTCACCCCGATTTGTATGCGCAGTCCGGGTGTGTATCCAAAAGTCCATTATGTGAAAATCTGTGAAAAAAATGATAAATTTTGCTTTTTAAATAAATTTAAGTTGACTTCGGTCAACATTTTGGGTAAACGGACCTAGACCCGTGATTTGACGGTCCCGAAGGGTCCGTAGGAAGATATTGGACTTGGACATATGCCCGGAATTAAATTCCGAGGTCCCAAGCCCGAGAAATGATTTTTTGAAAGAACTTGTTTAACTGAAATTATAAGAATTTTTAGAAATTTGAATGTGTTTGAATTTGACGGTATCGGGCCCGTATTTTAATTCCAGAGCCCGATGCAGATCTTATATGGCATTTAAGTTGAGCCTGTAAAATTTGGTAAGAAACAGACTTGATAAGACGTGAATCGGACCATCGCTTGTTAAAAAAATGGAACTTAAGAGTTCATGAGATTTTTCTTTGATTTTGATGCTAAATTCATAGTGTTTTATGTTATTGTGATGATTTGATCACACGAGCAAGTCCGTATGATATTTTTTGTACTTACGTGCGTGCTTGGTTTGGAGCCCCGAGGGCTCGGGTGAGTTTTGGATAGGCTACGGAGTGAATTTAGACTTAGAAAAAATAACTCTTGCAGGTCTCTGAACCAGGCTTCGCGGTCCGCAGTGATTTCTCACGATCGAGGTGGGATTTATGCGGTCCGCGGTGAGCAAGGCTAAGTCTTTGCGGTCCTCGATATTCTGCGGTCCGCGGTGGAGCTCCGCGGCCGCGATCCTTTTTTTGCGGTCCGAGGTGAGGATCTGAGAGGGGTATGTATCTACGAGTCTTTTCAGCCATTTTTCATTTTTCAAAAATCTAAAACATAAGAGGCGATTTTTCAAACACTCTTTCTTCCCCAAAACACAAGTAAGTGACTTTAAACTCATTTCTTTCACTCCTTAACTTCTTTTTACAAGATTTCATCCTAGAATCTAGGGTTTTCATGGTGGAATTGGGAATTTTGGGTAGAACTTAGGAATAATTAAATTTGCGGATTTAGACCTCAAATTGAGGTCGGATTCCAAAACAAATTGTATATCAGGGCTCGGGGGTGAATAGGTAATCGGGTTTTGGTCTGAATTTCAAGTTTGGACCAAGCGGGCCCGGGGTCAATTTTTGACTTTTTAGAAAATCATTGAAAACCCATTTTCATGCATTAGAATTGATTCATTTAGCATTTATTAATAGTATTAACTAAATTGTAGCTAGATACAAGCGAATTGGTAGTGGAAACAAGAGGTAAAGTGGTAGTTGAGGCTTGAATTGTGTTCGTGGCATCGAGGTAAGTGTTTGGTCTAACCTTGGCTTGAGGGATTAGGAGTTGTGTCTTATTTGTGATGTGTTAATTGTTGAGTACGACGTATAGGCATGGTGACGAGTATCTGTACGTCGGTGTCAAGCATGCCCGTAAGTCTTGTACTATGATAAATGTGCCTCCGTTTTGTATTGTTTATGCCTTATAAGATGATATCTATTGTTGAACATGATTTGTGGAAGTATTATTGGAAATCGAACATGGAAGTGCGTTGGCTCAAGCTGTAAAATGATTTGTGGAAATATTAATGATAAATGAACATTGAAGAGTGTTGGCTCTAGTTGTAAAATGATTTGTGGAAGTATTAATGGTAATTGAACATTATAGAACGTTGGCTCAAGTTGTAAAGTAAATGTGGAAAAGAGAATAGGTTTATGATATTGTCTCATTTGCCGGGATGTAGTTGCTTTTGATATTATCTCCCTTGCTGGGATGTCATTGACTTTGATATTGTTTTCCTTTGTCGGGATATTGTTGTTATACTACTGTTCCCTTGCCGGGATTTTATTGTGATTTTATTGATTTCCTTGCCCGTATTGCTTTGTGATTGTTGTTTGGGTAAGGAAGAGTGTAAAAGCATGAAGGGTGATGTCGTGCATGATATTTGTGAGAGAGTGTTAATACACGAAAGGTGATGTCGTGCCGATATTGTGAGGTTAAAGCACGAAGGGTGATGTCGTGCCGCACGTTGTACAATGTCGTGCCATGATATGAGTAATAATGCACGAAGGATAATTTCGTGCAATGATTATGTGAGGTAAAAGCACGAAGTGATGTCATGCCGATTATATTGATTGTTATGGTGAGGACGAGAGTTAAAGCACGAAGGGTGATGTCGTGAACTTGTCTTTGATTTCTTGATTATTGTTATGGTGTTCGTTACGGTTATTTATTGGTTTTCTGTTACTACTTGATTTTCCCGCAGCATGTCTTCCCCTTCCTATCTTTACCTGTATATTTCTGCCTTTATTTTTCTGTTGTATATGATTTAACTGCACAAGTTTATTTGGTAGTTTGGTCTTAGCCTCGTCACTACTTCGTCGAGGTTAGGCTAGGCACTTACCAGCACATGAGGTCGGTTGTGCTGATACTATACTCTGCATTGTGTGCAGATCCCGGTGTTGCAGCTTTTGGACCACAATGAGGTTGTTGTTTCCAGACCGTCAGGCGACCCAAGCAAGTCCTGCAGGCATCCACAGGCCTTACCGCCTCCTTCTATCATCTTCTTTCTGTTTTTACTTATTCAGAGACAAATTCGTGTAATTCTGTTCAAACATTATTTATAGTATTCTTAGACGGTCTGTGAGATTGTGACACCAAAATTCTAGTAGAGTTGTACTTACACTTCCGTAGTTTGTATTAATCTAAATAATCATATTTTGTCTTCCGCACTATTCTTTTGTTATTATTATTTCTGCTATCTTTATTATGCGGATTTGGAATTGTGAAGGAATTTAAAATGAAAATGGTTAAATAACTAGAATAACTGGCTTGCCTAGCTTTCACTAGTATGCGCCATCAGGACTTCCGAGGATAGAAAATCCGGGTCGTGACACTACTAGAGGAAGATAGGCAAGCCAATTATTCCAATTATTTAACCATTTTCATTTTTGATTCCTTAACAATTTTCATAACAACATAACAAAGGCAGTATAAATAATAATTAAAAAAACAATGCGGAAGACAAAATTTAATAGTTTAGATTAATACAAACTGAGGAAGTCTAAGTACAACTCTACCCAGAATCTGGTGTCACAACCATCTATGAATACTACAAATAAAGTCTAAATAGAAATACATGAATCTGTCTCTGAATAAGTGAAAACAGAAAGGAAATGATAGAAGGAGACGTCAAGGTCTGCGGACACTTGCAAGACTACCTCGGGTCACCTGATGGACTGGAAGGAGCAACCTTACTGTGGTCCAAAAATTGCAGCACCGGGATCTGCACACAGTGCAGAGTGTAGTATCAGCACAACCGATCCCATGTGCTGGTAAGTGCCTGGCCTAATCTCGGTGAAGTAGTAAGAGGCTAGGACCAGACTACCAAATAAACATGTGCAGTTAAATCATATACAGCTCTTGTTTGTTTTATTCTCAGATATAAGGGGTTACTAGTGAGGTTATTCATGGGTATAACAATGGATTCCTTGCATGCATGTTACCTTAGAGTAGTGGGAGGTGGTGAATTAAAGAGGGGTATAAAGTGATATCAATTGCTCTCAAAAAGGGGCCTAAGATCATATTGCACCTATAGGTTTTGTCAATATGCTTGAACCAAGCTAGAGTCTCAATCTCATCTCTAATTCTCGATTTAATTTGTAATTTTTACTCAATAGATCGAAGTGCTAAGAGTTCCGAAAATTTGTAAAAGAGTAAGGAAAGCTTTATTGAGGTATGTATGGCTAAAACCCCTCTTTATTAGAAATTGAGCTCCGTTGTCATTACGAAAGTATGGTAAGAGTTGAATTGGCTAGTGTATTGATTGTCATTACGCATTAATTGAGTTGTATATATCTATACATATTCGTGAAGGATGTTACCTAATGTGAATAATGTACCAATCTTGATAATTAGAGAATGATGAAAAGTACAGTTATGTGTTGAATTACTTGGGCTATAAGCCGACACTAAAACAAAGAACTGCTCATGCTAGCTATGTGATTACTTACCTGTGATTTGCAACTTGAATTATCCTTGATATATGTGTCTATGATCACAACTTGTAAAATGAATATTAAAAAGGGAAAATGATGTGATGATAGTTCCAATGAGTGCCCCAAGAATTGTTATGATATGTGTGGGATAAAGATTTGAAGGTGTTGGCTGATGAGAATTGAGTAATGCCTCTAATGAGGTGACCTAGCCGATCGGGTCGTGATCGGATACCATGCCGCACACATGGTGGTAATGTGCTGATATTGGATTCCGAATAAGGGAAATTAAATATTGATTGAGAGTAATGCCTCTAATGAGGTAACCTAGCCAGTCGGGTCGTGATCGGACTCCGCTCAAGATGGCGGTGGTAATGAGAACAGTGGTGAACACGTGACAGAAATGCCCAAATCTATGTTGTGGAAAGTATTTGAAAGATTATATGAATTGCTTCTTTCATTTGACCATATTATTTGCTTGTATCTGTTAGATAGTTCTTTCTAGTAAAATGGTGTTTAGTTATACATACCAGTACAATTCAAATGTACGGACGTCCCTTTTCCCGGGGGCGCTACATTCGTGTTATGATTGTAGGTGGATCTATAGCAGGCACTCCAGTCCACCGGCAGTAGCACCTCCTCCACTTTCCATCAGCTATATTGGTGAGCCCCTTTCCCCTCGGGGCCCTGCATGGCTTATGCCGTTGTTCTTTCCGGAGTCTTATTTTTTGTATTTGTATAAGGTATAGCTGGAGCCTTGTTGCCGGCATTTCTGTATTATTCTTCAGTTATATTTATAGGCTCTGTAGACAGGTTGTGGGTAGTGTCGGGTATTGGAAATTAAAATAGAAATATTGATGTTTGGCAATGATGTGTATAACTTGTAATACCCTTAAAGTGGCGAAATGAAGTTGCTAATGAAAATGAAATGGAAATCGTTAATTATATGTTGATAGAATTTGATTAATCGAGTCTATCCCTTATTTAATTATGAGTTGGGTTGGGTAGTGTGTATGGAACCTGCCAGGCTTGCTCAGTCGGGTTTACTCGGTTGAGCGCCGGTCGCGCTCCTCGGATTTTGGGGTGTGACAAAAGAGCATCGTAATTCAATTATCAACAAGAATCAGGAAATCAAAGACAAGTGTACGGCATCACCCTTCGTGCTTTTACTCTCGTCCTCACCATAAGAATCAATATAATCGGCACGGCATAACCCTTCGTGCTTTTACCTCACATAATCATGGTACAGAATTATCCTTCGTGGATTATCAATCATATCATGGCACGAAATTGTACATTGTGCGGCACGGCATCACCCTTCATTCTTTAACCTCACAATATCGGCACGGCATCACCCTTCGTGCATTAACACTCTCTCACAAATATCATGTACGACATCACCCTTTGTGCTTTTACACTCTTCCTTACCCAAACAACAATCACAAAGCAATACGGTCAAGGGAATCAATAAAATTACAATAGAATCCCAGCAAGGGAACAATAGCATAACAACAATATCCCGGCAAGGGAAACAATATCAAAAGCAATAACATCCCGGCACGGGAGATAATATCAAAAGTAATAACACCCCAGCAAGGGAGACAATATCATAAACCTCTTCTCTTTTCCACAATTACTTCACAACTCAAGTTACAACTTGAACCATCGCTCTACAATGTTCAATTACCAATAATACTTCCACAACTCAATTCACAACTTGAGCCAACGCTCTACAATGTTCAATTACCAATAATACTTCCACAAGCCTTGTTCAACAATAAAAATCATCATATAAAGCATGAACAATATGAAAAGGAATCACATGTATCATAGTATAAGACTCACGGGCATGCTTGACACCGGTGTATAGATACTCATCACCATGTCTATACGCCATACTCAACAATTAATACATAGTAAATAAGACACAACTCCTAATTGCTCAATCTAAGGTTAGACCAAACACTTACCTCAATGTCACAAACACAATTCAAGCCTCAACTACCGCTTTACCTCTTGTTTCCACCACCAATTCGCTTGTATCTAGCCATAATTTACTTAACAATATCAATAAATGCTTAATGAATCAATTTTAATGCATGAAAATAGGTTTTCTAAAGATTTTACCAAAAAGTCAAAAATCGACCCCGGACCCACATGGTCAAAATCCGAGGTTCGAACCAAAACCCGATTACCTATTCACCTACGAACCCAAATAAATAATTTGTTTTGAAATCGGACCTCAAATCGAGGTCCAAATCCCAAAATTTAAAAATCCTAAGTTCTACGCAAAACACCCAATTTCCCCCATGAAAACCCTTGATTTTGGATTGAAATCATGTGAAAAGACGTTATAGATTAAAGAAAATGAGTTATAAATGACTTACAATTGGTTTAGAGAAGAACTTTTCTTTAGAAAATCGTCCAAGAGTGTTTAGGTTTTGAGAAGGTTTGAAAAATGAAGAAAAATGCGTCTAAATCCAAATTAACTGGTCTCAGATGTTGCAATTGCGACCAGGGTTCACAATTGCTAACCCCCTTCAAGACCTGCTATCTTCGCAATTGTGAAGAATATGTCGCATTTGTGACCATGGAAAAATCCAGTCACCTTCGCATTTGCGACTCCTTCTTCCTTCACATTTCAAAGGAGTCGTCGCATTTGCGACTTCTGGCATGTGCTGAAGACCTCGCATTTGTGAAGTATACCTCGCATTTGCGAGACAATGCTGGCCCTGGGTTCTTCACATATGCGACAAAATTCTCGCATTTGCGGACCCTGCTTACATCGTAATTGCGATGCCTAATCTCGCAAATGCGAGATCAGAGGCCTGCTATCCATGTGCAACATACCAGCAATTCCCCTAAGTCAAATTTCACTCTGTGGCCTATCCAAAACTCACCCGAGCCCTCGGGGCTCCAAATCAAACATGCACACAAGTCCAAAAATATCATACGGACTTGCTCGTGCGATCAAATCATCAAAATAACATCAACATCTATGAATTAAACATCAAATTCATGAAATCACTCAAGAATATCAAAATTACTATTTTCTCAACTATAGGTCCGTTTTATACCAAACCAACTCCGATCTTTACCAAATTTTACAAATTCAACTTAATTATTATCTTAAACTTGTATCGGGATCCGGAACCAAGATACGGGCCCGATACCATCAAGACAATGCATCAATTCACTTTTAAAAACCTCTATATTTTCTAGAAAATAATTTTCTTTAAAAATTCATTTGTCGGACTTGGGACCTCGAAATTCGATTCCGGGCATACGCCCAAGTCCCAAATTTTACTACGGACCCTATTTGACCATCGGATCACGGGTCCAGGACCGTTTACCAAGAATGTTAACCAAAGTCAACTCTATTTAATTTTGAAAGCCAATTTCTATATTTTACTTAGTTTCCACATAAAAGCTTTCCGAAAATGCGCCCGGAGTGCGCACGCAAATCGAGTTGAGACAAAAATAGGGGTTTAAGGCCTCGAAACATAGAATTTACTTTCAAAATGAGTGATGACCTTTTGGGTTATCACATCCTCTACCTCTAAAACAATCGTTCGTCCTCGAAAGAACATAGAAAAGAAGTACCTGAGTCGGGGAAAAGATGGGGGTATCAGCTCCGCATATCGAACTCGGACTCCCAGGTAGCTGCCTTAGATGCTGACCTCTCCACTGAGCACGAACTGAAGGGAACTTCTTTGATCTCAACTGAAGAACCTGCCGGTCTAGAATAGCTACTGGCTCCTACTCATAGGACAAGTCCTTGTCCTACTAGACAGTGCTGAAGTCTAACACGTGGGACGGATCGCTGTGATACTTCCGAAGCATGGACACATGACACTGGATGCACGGCTGATAAACTCGACGGTAATGCAAGTCTGTAAGCCACCTCTCCCACTCGATCAAGAATATCAAACGGGCCAATAAATCTAGGGCTAAGCTTGCCCCTCTTCCCAAATCTCATCACGCCCTTCATAGGCGACACCCGAAGCAACACCTGCTCGCCGACCATGAATGCCACATCACGAACCTTATGGTCGGCATAGCTCTTTTGCCTGGACTGAGCTGTACGAAGCCTATCCTGAATAATCCTGACCTTGTCCAAGGCATCCTGTACTAGATTCGTACCCAATAACCGAGCCTCTCCCGGCTCAAACCATCCAACCGGCGACCGACACCGCTTACCATATAAAGCCTCATAAGGAGCCATCTGAATGCTCGACTAGTAACTATTGTTGTAGGCAAACTCCGCTAAAGGCAAGAACTGATCCCACGAGCCTCCAAAGTCAATAATACAAGCTCGGAGCATATCCTCCAAAATCTAAATAGTATGCTCGGACTGCCCGTCCGTCTAAGGATGAAATGTTGTGCTCAACTCGACCCGTGTGCCCAACTCATACTGAACTGCCCTCCAAAAATGCAAGGTAAACTGCTACCTCGGTTAGAAATGATAGACACGGGAACACCATAAAGATGAACAATCTCCCGGATATAGATCTCAGCTAACCTCTCAAAAGAATAGGAGACTGCCACAAGAATGAAATGTGCTGACTTGGTCAGCCTATCAACAATAACCCATATTGCGTCGAACTTCCTCTAAGTCCGTGGGAGTCCCACAATAAACTCCATAGTGATACGCTCCCATTTCCACTCAGGAATCTCAATCTTCTAGAACAAACCACCACGTCTCTGATGCTCGTACTTTACCTGCTGACAATTCAAACACCAAGCTACATAGGCAATAATGTCATTCTTCATCCTCCTCCACCAATAATACTGCCGCAAATCCTAATATATCTTAGCGGCGCTCGGATGAATAGAGTACTGGGAACTATGGGCCTCCTCTAGAATCAACTCTCGAAGCCCATCCACATTAGGCACACAAATACGACCCTGCATCTAAAGACTTCATTATCTCCAACTGTAACATGCTTGGCACCTCCGTGTCGTACTGTGTCCCTACGAACACACAAATGAGGATCATCATACTGCTAATCTCAGATACGCTCAAATAATAAATAACAAGCGATTGTGCAAGCTAATACTCGGCTGGGCTCAGACATCCAACCTCACGAACTGATTGGCCAAAGCCTAAACATCCAAAGCAAGCGGTCTCTCACCGATTGGAATATATGCATGACTGCCCATACTGGCTGACTTTCTACTCGAAGCATCGGCCACCATATTGGCCTTCCACGAATGATATAAGATGGTGATATCGTAGTCTTTCAACAACTCCAACCACCTACTCTACCTCAAATTTAGTTCCTTCTGCTTGAACAAATACTGCAGACTCTTGTGTTCTGTGAACACCTCACATGACATGCCATATAGATAATGCCTCCAAATCTTTAACGCGTGAACAATGGATGCTAGCTCCAAATCATGGACTAGATAGTTCTTCTCATGAATATTCTACTACCACGAAGCATAAGCAATGACCTTGCCATCCTGCATCAAAACTACACCAAGTCCAATATGATATGCATCACAATAAACTGTATATGGCCCTGAACCTGTGGGCAAAACCAACATTGGCGCTGTAGTCAAAGCTGTCTTGAGCTTCTGAAAGCTCGCCTCACACTCGTCCAACCACCTGAACTGGGCACCCTTCTGGATCAACCTGGTCATCGGAGCTGCAATAGATGAAAACCCCTCCACAAATTGACGGTAATATCTTGCCAAACCCAAGAAACTCTGGATCTTTATATTTGATGCGGGTCTAGGCCAGTTCTTGACTGCCTGTATCTTCTCCGGATCTACTTGAATACCCTCTGCTGAAACAACGTGACCCAAGAATACAATCGAACTTAACCAGAACTCACACTTCTAAAACTTAGTATACAACTGACTATCCCTTAGAGTCTGAAGAACGACTCAAAAATGTTGCTCGTGTTCCTCCCGGCTGCGGGAATAGATTAAAATATCCTCAATGAAGAAAATCACGAAGGAATCCTAATAAGGCCTAAACACTCGGTTCATCAAATCCATGGAAGCTGCTAGGGCATTTGTCAATCTGAATGACATCACCAAGAACTCATAATTCCCGTACCGAATACGAAAAGTTGTCTTAGGGACATCGGATGCCCTAATTCTCAACTAATAGTAGCCTGACCTCAAGTCGATCTTAGAAAACACTTGGGTACCCTGAAGCTGGTCAAATAAATCATCAATCCTTGCCAATGGGTACTTATTCTTGATTGTGACCTTGTTCAATTGTTGGTAATCTATACACATCCTCATCGATCCACCCTTCTTCTTAACAAACAACACTGACGCACCCCAAGGCGAGACACTAGGCCTAATAAAGCCCTTATCAAGAAAGTCTTGCAACTGCTCCTTCAATTCTTTTAACTCAGGTGGGGCCATACGATAAGGCAGAATAGAAATGGGCTGAATGCTTGGAGCCAAATCAATGCAGAAGTCAATATCCCTGTCGGGTGGCATGCTCGGTAGGTCTGAAGGAAATACCTTAGGAAACTCACGAACAACATGCACAGAATCCATAGAAGGAACCTCAGCACTAGAATCACGAACGTACGCCAAATAAGCCAAACATCCCTTATCAACCATACGTCGAGACTTCATATATGAGATAACCCTAAGGGTAGAATGACCAGGAGTCCCTCTCCACTCCAGACGAGGTAAACCCGGTAAGGCTAAGGCCACAGTCTTGGCATGACAGTCTAAGATAGCATGGTAAAGTGATAACCAGTCCATCCCCAATATGACATCAAAATCAACCATATCCAAAAGTAACAAATCTACTTGAGTCTCAAGACCCCCAATCAAAACTATACAGGAACGATGGACACAATCTACCACAATAGAATTCACGCCCCCTTTTTCTCGCAAAATCAGGTTTATGACATTTGGTAGGGACAACCCGTTCCTTTTGCAAAAGGGGTTTTGCAATTGAAGAGTCGCCACCTAATGATTAGAGTGCATTAGGACACCAGAGGAGTTCGATTTGAATAACCAGAGATAGGGTAAGGGCTTGAAATTATTCTAAGGGGAAGGTGTTAGGCACCCCGCAGAATCCACTAGTGTGGTTCCCGGCCAGACAATTATTGTGAATTTGGGTACAATTAGCATATAAACAAATAAGGCTCAAATAAGAGGGGATTTCAACACATAAAGGTTTAAAAGTAAACAAGGTTTGAAAGAGTAATTAGAAAAGATGATTATAAAAATAAAGAGTTAAGATGCTGAAAAGAAAGAAATAAAGAATAAAGGGAGAAGAGTCCTAGGTTTATTAATAATATGGATCACCCCACACAATGCCTAGTAATCACTCATCAATGAGGGGCTACACGTGACATTATCGCGCGGTCATCATATCCATATCTACCAATCCCACCCCGTTAGGGTATTTAAAATTCGGATTAGTCTCAATTACTTATTGCATGCTATTACCCACCCCAATCTTATCAGTCACGGAAGCACTTAGGACTACTAATCCTAAAAGGGGAGGGACATTAGGCTTATTTGAGGTTTCAAAAGGTAAAAATCTAAGGCGACATACAAAATACATATTGCACATTTTAGGGGAAAAACATATAAACAAACAGGGTCTCAATTACACCTCCTTGAACAAAAAAGCACATAATTAGCATGACTTTCACATACTGTTTAGGTCTGATTAAATACTAAATGTGAGATAGCATTCAAGAGTTGAGGTAGGCTGGTTCATTGCATAATTCAGATAAGAAGCCTGAATCAGGCCTGCTTACTGGTTGTAATTGTTAAAACAGATTCAGTTTATAGTTATTACCCTATGGCTAGCCTAAGTGTTAAGACGGGGTCCTATAGACATGATATCTACTAAATTCAGAAAATAGTAAGGCTTGAAATAAATTATTTGAATGCATACTTGTTAAACTTGCTAAGTGAGGGAATCAGATTATTAAAAGAGAGGCAGGATTTAACGAATTGATTATAAGTTCTACAACTGGCGGTATCCATTATTGCTGATTTTTTATCTAACACTGAGTGAGGCAAATCAGATTCAATTAGAAATTCCTATACGCATGCTTTCTATGCGTTGTTGATTTTAAACTTTGTAGACATGGGGTAAAAATGTTAAAGCCTTATAAACATAGTATCTAAATGCATGAGGCTTGTTTTGAACCTATAAATATGGTATCTAGATGTAATTGAATATGCAGAATTGAACAATCCTATATGCATAATTTCTATACGAAGTTGGATACGCAGAATTCAGAATAGACCTATAGGCATGATTTCTATTTGAATATGCAGAATTCAGAATACCTATAGACATGGTTTCTATATGAAGGTTAGATATGCAGGAATATAGTAGTCTTATAGTCATGATTTCTATATGTATTTGAAATATGTAAAATTATAATAGACCTATAGACATGATCTTTATATGTATCTGAATATGCAGAATTGTAGTAGACATATAGGCATGATTTCTACCTTTTGCATGCATAGTTACCCACCTTTTTTCCCTAACCAGCCCCAAGCATTTATTACAATTTATTACAAACTAGAATGAATAAAAATTGCATCAGAAAAGTAAAAAAAAAAGTACAACCAAAGGAGTGCCTGATTCAGACTTCCTGTCTGAATTATGAGATAGACCAACTCAAAGACCACTGATCCAAAGCCTTTCTCCAATCCGAGTGTGTCAAAGTTCCCTAAGAGCCTCAATGAGACTCCAGGCAGTCCTCATACCCAAATTGTATCACCATAATAAGGACAAGTGTAGTGTGGAAGGGCCAGCCCTCAAGTGTCCAAGTTCAGAGGGAGCTCAAAGGGTCCCAAGGCAAGGCTCACAAGAGGGAGGCAGAACTTAAAATCTAAGAGAGAGTGCAAGTGAAGAATAGAATTCTAAGGAATAAAGGAGAGGGAAACAGCTACAAACAGATACACAAAAGGGGTTCAGGGAATAAGGGAATTGCAAAGAGCCTATTGCTTAGGCTAGGGCAAGATTTAGGCATGCCCAGCAATGGAGGACGCTGGCATGCCTATAAGTCTGCCATAACACATCATATTAGAGGCTAGAATACTAGGGGATCAAGTTTAAGTTATGGAAAATAATTTGCGGTACTGTCATGCCTCAAACCATAGCATAAACACATATGGAGTGGGGTTTTGGGATACCCAATAGATTTAGAATAGGCAGAAGGCAATTACAGCATGCTAAAGTAAGCATTGAACCATACATAAGCAGTAGGCAGACATGCAGGTAAAGGTAGTAAATAAACACATTGTTGTGATTGTTGAAAACCCTAATCAGGACATACCAGTTTCAAAGAAGCAAAATACAGCAGTAGCAGTACTTGAAAAACAGGTCATAACACAAGTAAAAAGAGAGAATGCTTTTGAATATGAGTGTAAGTTCAGAAAACTAAGAGTGTTCGTGTGTCTTGTGTCAATGAAAGAGTAGGTATTTATAGTGTAAAAACAGGCAGAAAATAAGGCAAGAAATAACCGTGTACCAATTAAAATCAATCAGTAGAAGAACTTCCTTTAATTAAGGAGTTCAAACTTACACGATAATGAACAAAATTCATTTAAGGAAAGAGATTGAGTAAGCATCTTGTGCAAAGTAGACAATTAGGGGTAAATACATATGAGTTTAATTAAGTAAAGAATCTTTAAAATACACGGTTAAAAAAATAAGGTAAGATACCCAATAAAATCAATCAGTACATAGTAAATCAAGGAGTCAGGGATTCGAAATTACTGGTTCATGAGTAAGCCAAGTTAGAAAGGCTAAGCAAAGTTTTCGAATCAAACCAAGTAACAGGAAAATTAGCACAACAAGAAAAGAATCAATCAAACTTACACAAAAGAGGTCTGAAATCAGTTAAAAATTGAAAGTCATTTTAGAGGGGAAGCTCAGCATATATAAAGAGTACACAAGTGTTAGGCATGCGAGGCTGAATTTAGGACAAAGAAAAAGTGTCATGAAATCACAAAAGTAAGTAGTGAACTATAGGAACATGGTAGTCATCTTTGTGACAAAGAAGAGGGAGAGTATCAAATAACATGCAGAGGGTCTAGTAGAAAGACCCTAGAAGAGTTTAGCAGGAAATCAGAATCATATAAAGAAACAAAGGTTGAAACAAAGATTTCGAAACTCAGTCGAGCAGTAGATGAAACAATCAAACAAGTTCAAAGATGAAGAACAAGCAAATCACATAACGAATAGTCTCAATACTCGGATGAAACCCCAAATTTCAGGGTTTTGCCATCAATCGAGTGTAGAGAAGAAAGGACAAGTAATCAAGGCAAAAAATACTAATGAAATAAGTTTAGAAATCTCAGAAAGGAACTGAGACTTTTAACGTGCATTTTCCAGTAGAAGAACAACATAAGAAACTCAGTAGAAGAACGACATAAAAAAACATAATAGAAGAAACTCATAAAGAAACGCAGTAGAAGAAACACATAAGAAACACAGTAGAAGAAACTCATAAGAAACACAGTAGAAGCAACACATAAGAATCATAGTAGAACATGCTAAAGATCAGAGAAACTTGTAAAAAAATCCTAAATCGAAAAGATAAAGGTTATGAAAGTAGAGTTGTTGAAAGAAACTTAAAACGTTTGGAAGCTTAGAGATAAACACAGATCTAGAACAGATCTAAAGAAATCAGAAGAACCTCAAAAGGTTAGGGCTTCAGAAGAAACCCAGAGGGTGAGACAGGCTTGGAAGGTTATTGATCTGAGCAGGAGAAGTCAAGATCAGGCTTGAACATCCATGGCTGGCCAGAGTAATGTTGGAGACAGCCGTAGAACTCGAACGAAACCAAGTCTGGGCCAAGCTTCTTCAAGGTTTGACCTTGAAACCATAGTAACCAGGCATGTAAGAGTTATAGAAGGCCAATATAGGACTTCGATGGCCTTGGAAGCCATGGATTCTGGTGCTTTTAGGGTGGAAGTAGAGGGAGACGGCTAGGGTTTGAGAAGCTTCAGAGAGAATTGAGAGAAGGGAGAATTCAAGGGCGGCTACAGAAGGGAAATGATTAGGTTTAGGGGTTAGGTCGGGTGATCAACGGCTGGGATTAAAAGGAGAGTCTGAGCGGGTTATTTAAAAGGGTCGTGGGTATAGTAGATTAGGTAATTGGGTTTAGGAATTGGGTTTAATTAGAGGTTCAAATTAGGGGTGGGCATTCGGTATTTCGGTTCGGTATTTAAGAATTTCGGTTCGGTATTTCGGTATTCGGTATATCAATTGTATATACCAAATACCATACCAAAATATTTCGGTACGGTTCGGTATTTTTAATTTTGGTTCGGTACGGTTTCGGTACGGTTTCGGTTTAATAATCGCTGAATAATCAACGTTAACGCCTAACAGTGCACATGCACAATTGAAACTTTCACTGAGAGCTAGGCGATATATAATAACAGTGCACATGCACAATTGAATAACTGAAAAGCAAAAGTTGAACAAGTTCTTACAATCTGCAGTTCTGCACGCCACTAAAGAGGATTTATGTTCTTACTAAAGAGAATCTAATACTGAATAAATATATTAACATATCAGGCTATCAGCAAATTCAACAGTGCAACAGAATTGTTGACGCCAGTGCACTGCAATTTCTACCTAACTCCAAAGCTGAAAGAATCAAATTGAATTTGTACACAACTACACATTACACAACTATATAATATATTAACATATCTGCAAATTCAACAGTGCAACAGTCAATAGATGCAGCATATGCATCAAAATTAACTTAACAGTGCAACAGTCTTAACACTTAATAGTTAATACTTAAACACAGTGCAACAAAAATAGTCTTAACACTTAAACACACAGTGCAACTAGCCAACTGCAAAAGTCTTAACACTTAAACATAGTGCAACAAAAATAGAGAGGGCATCCCTCAACAAAACCAGTCTTAATTAGTAAATACGGATTCCAGGAAGACGCGCAAGACAATGCTTAATATGATTCCTTAAACCAGCTGTTCCATTCCTCTTTGGATGAACATTATAGACTCAACCACAATGCTTGCACTCTACTTTGCGAACTTCTCCATTATCTTCTTTCACCTCAAAGTGTTCCCAAATATCGGAGCGTACTTTAGGAGCACGGGGCATGATTGCACTTGAACCTAAAAAAATATAAATCATAAGTTAGAATATAATATTTTGATGATAATAAAACAAAACTACAAAAGTATTAAGTATATCACCAAACAAATAGAGTAATAAACTTACCACTCAAGATGCAAGTTGCAACTATACATCAAACAATGCTAGTAGTGCTTCCATTATTTTCCATATCTATAGATAATTCGACCAAATATGTCATACAAATGAAAAAGCATGATATATTACTTTGAACTAAAATACACACAAAATATTAAAGCTTACCAAGCTCGAGTTCCTCAAGATACTTCAAGTCTTCTTCAACACTAATAGGATTCTTCTCTTCTCTAAGCCAATCTTGAACACAAATAAGAGCTTGCACACATTTAGGCTTGTTTACAATATCGACACTGTGCTTTCCCAACCCCATTAACCTCAAATTTATCAAAGTGGTTCCAAACGTCAGACCTAGGTTGCATGGCTTTCCTTTTCTTGGAATCTTGAGTATCAATGGTGTTGGTGTTACTATCTACCGTTATAGGTAAACTTTCACTTGAACCAGCATCGCTTACTCTACTTGTATCTGCCATCTATACAAAATTAAACAAATATAAAAACAAATTAACAATCATGTATTTTAAAAATAACATGCAAATGCAAAAGAAACAGATGGATACTAATCCAACCTAGTTCAAATTTTCTCTGTAAATCAGTAAACATTACAGCACAACTACATTATATAATGTAGAACTGAACCAGAACACATGGACTAACACTCTTAAGGGAACTTAACAACAATTTTATTGTCAGCAAACATTACAGCACAACTACATCATTTGCACCGATCATTTGGCATCTTTTTTCAATATATTTTCTGCATATTGCAGAACACCAGGGAATAAATGCATCATTTTTATGTATAATAGTGCGTCTTTTATCTTCTAAGGCTCAAGATATCCAACACATTAGAAACAGGACAATCAAAAAAATAAACAAGGGTAAAAAGAGAGTACAAAGACGTGCAGACACGGCAAATTATAAATGTATTGTTCTATGTCCATCGCAAAAGTACAGTGAAAAATTGAGAATATAACAGGGAAAAAATAATAATAATCAACTATACAACTTCACAAGGAAACAAATAGTACTCAACAGAAGAAATCGTTAGAATTCTTTATTAAATTCATTTACATCGCTAGAAAGTAGAAACATACCTTTGAAAATTGAAACTATCGCAAGTTCACAAGTCGCAACTCGCAACAGCAGGGTGATTGAGGACTGAGTAGTGAGGAGTCGGAGGTTCGGAGCTCCGAAGTCGAAAATCGCCAGGAAATCACCAAATCGCCGCTCAAGACTATACTGTAACTGTACTGCTCTATGTCTAAATTGCTAAACCTAATGCCCTAAGTCCCTAACCAGCTAATCTAACCTTTAGAGTTTAGAGTGGGCTTGGGCAGTTGGGCTGGGGCGATGGGCAGTGGGCTGGGTAATTAAGAAAAGGTCTTTTAAAAATCGGTATTTCGGTATAACCGAAATGCCGAAATTTCAGAATTCAAATACCGAGGACCGAACCGAAATACCGAAATACCGAAAATTTAGTACCGAATTAGACCGAAATACCGAAAAAACCGAAACCGAAATACCGAAATAATTCGGTCCGGTTCGGAATTCGGTTTTTCGGATTTTTTGCCCACCCCTAGTTCAAATCCGGCTAAAATTGAAATGCAAATGGGCTATCATTTAAATAGCCATTTTTCCCTCATTTATTTAATAAAAAATACTAAAATAATTTCTGAAAATAAATTAAATGTATGAAAATGATTAATAATATATAATTATTAAATTAAAAATATTGGAGTCAATTTTATAATTATAAACACAATTAAACCTTAAAAGAGGCCAGTATTGCAATTACATGCAATTTAGCTTAAAAAATACTAAGCAAATTTATAAAAATATGCGAAAATTACGTTGGCTATATTTTAGTGTAAATATGAGAATTCAATAAATTAATTACCAAAATGATAATTTTGGAAAAAATTATTGTATTTTTCTTTATAAAATAAGGTAATAAATTGATTTAAAATACTTTTAAAAATTAGGGAAAATAATAAAACATTGGTACAAACTTATATATGCATATACATGCTATTTTGAAGGTATTTTTCATATTAAAAAATATAGGAAAAAATTGGGTATCAACAAGAATCACCCACCGGTGTAGACACATATACAGGAGCACTCAAAGAATCACTAGGCAAGACCAGATACGGTGCAAAATAAGATGACACATAGGAGTATGTAGATCCTGGATCAAATAGAACTGAAACATCTCTACTACAAACTAGAACGGTACATGTGATAACTGCATCGGAGGCCTCAGCCTCAGGCCTGGATGGAAGAGCATAACTGTCACACCTCCTTTTTCTACCCCGGAAGAGGTATAAGGGAGTTTTTTCAATTAAAGTGATATTATTCGAAATGGGATTAATTTAATTTATCAGAATCGCCACTTGGAATAAATTATGGTGTCCCAAGTCACTGGTTTATTTTAAATCCTAAATCGAGAAAGTTTTATTCTGTTTTATAGTCTACGAACACAAAAATCTGAGTAAGGAATTCTATTAACCCGGGAGAAGGTGTTAGGCATTCCCGAGTTCTGTGATTCTAGCAAGGTCGCTTTGATCATACTTGGCTTATTAAATTGTTTAATTACTCATTTTAGATCCTATACGCATTTACCTTTTACCGCTTTTAAATTAAGAAAATTATCTCGGAATGGGTCGCGCGTACGT
Source organism: Nicotiana glauca (assembly GCA_026770625.1). Lineage (NCBI taxonomy): Eukaryota > Viridiplantae > Streptophyta > Magnoliopsida > Solanales > Solanaceae > Nicotiana > Nicotiana glauca. The sequence goes on from MU749016.1 coordinate 71,691, forward strand.
GTACCCATTTGATTGGCGCGTCAAAAATCATGTCACGTGAACGTGTCCACAATTAATAACGCTTTATTATTACTAAAAAGCTAGGCCGAAGTTGCGCGAACGCATACTCTGGTTTGGTTTTTAGAAATCTTATTTATGTCACGCGAACGTGTACACAATCATGACGATAGATTTATTTAAAGCGTGCCTGAAGCTACCAATATGACTCATTCTCTATGAGTTAAATTAGATCGAAACACGTTAAATATATGAACAGTACAATATATAGGATAAAGACAACACTAAATGAAAATGAAACTAGTATACCATTAACCTGCTTTCAACCAGAAAACAAAAACAAACAAAACAACATATACTAACAAACATACAAAGAATAAAACTACCAGAAATTTTATATAATAGTACACAGTAGTAACATAAAAAAAACAATCTTCAGTAGAACACATATTCAAGCATAAAAATATTAATAATCACGTTTACCATTTTATGATTGTTGAAGAGACAGAAGAATTAAAAATGAGAGTAAAAAGCATGGACGTTTGCGTCAAGATTATAACATCGTCCAGAATCAATGGCTTAATTTCACCGGTGATGGAACTGTTTATCCAAAAAATAAATTTTTAGTCAAAGCTAGATTTTAGAAGAACTCGGGTTACTGATAATCAAGAAAATAAATAAAAGAAAATAATTCTGAGTAACAATATGATAATCAAGAAAAACGAATGATGCCAATGTACATTTTAATAGTATTTTGTGTCCCACAACTGATTACATATCTCTTTTTTATAGGTTTCTTTGAGAATGTACGTTATGCCTAAATCATAATGAGGTTATTATGAGTAATTAAAGACATTGAATGCTACGTTACACAATTATTACATTGAATGTATATATTCCTAACGGACTCAGCATTTTATTCTCATCAAATACCGTATCTGCACTCTTTTCTATAGCCAGATTCATTCTTTCTGATGCCCGGATATAAGTAGACTTAAATAGGTACGGGCGCCGAGCTTCTTGTCCCGTGCCTCTTCCTCTTTCCTTGCCCGTGTCTGTTTTGCAATTCCTGAACCATGACTAATTGTAATTTATTGATCAACCCACGTGTCATGACACGTCACCATATATATAAATATAATTTTTCTCAATACAGATAGTCCCCCCACTTTCCATTTATTTATCAGTTTGAATCTTTGGGAAGTGGAATTCATTAAAGGAGAATTTTTGTCACCATTAATGTTCTGACAGAGTTGACGCTTCAATTGTCACTTCCATTCAATGCATTAGACATGTGTCATCCTCTTATTAGTTCCACAGTTTTGCAGCACTTTCTTAGGCTTTCTTTTCGGCTTCCCTGTTCACGAAGTGTCAGTTATCATTATTATGGTTCTTCCATCATCGTATTTTTTCCTTTTGCCGGTTATCCATTAGTATAAATATAACTTCTTTACTTGTCTTTTACCGCATAAAGCGTATCATAAACTTTAATTCTTCAAAAACCTCTTATTCTCTTCCGCTTCACTTCAATCTTCTTCGTTATGACTTCACCAAACCCTAACCCTAGGATAACCCCTATTTTAGATAACTTCCCCAATGCTCCGATTAGACACAAAAGAGGGAGTAGACTCCGTAGCTTAGGACCTGCTCATGGTGGCAGCACATCTACTCCTTCTTCTAGGACTAGAGGTTCTCTTTCTCAGAGGGCTTCTTCAAGGAACAAAGAATCCTTTGAGCCTCTTAGCGAGCCTCTAGTTGAAGAAATAGTCCCTATATAAATTTTTTTTTAATCATGATAGAGAGTCTCTCAAGACCCAAGTTGCCTCTTTAGATCGTGTTGAAGCTTTCCCAACTCAATCATAGATATTTTAACTCCCATAGTTCGTAAGGATTGTCATTGGAGTGATGATTTTCCAATTATCATTCCTAACCAAATCAAAGGATCACTTCTTATTTAATCGAATTCTCTTTTGTTTACACATACCCTTTCACTCTAGGGTTTAAACCGGCTATTGACCCGTCATTCTAGACTTTTGTCATTTTTTCGACGTGTGTTTGGGTCAAATTGGTCTAATTGTTTGGAGGGCTGTCACCTGTTTGAGGAACCTCGCTAACATGGCAGATGTTGAATTTACTTTTCCCCCACCTAATTCACCTTTACTCCCCTAGGCTTTTTCGCAACGATGTGTTTAGCCAAGCAGTCAGGAGCAAGAGGGTTTTAGTGAGCCCCGAGGCTGATAAAGACTGTGGCTGGTATGCTTGGTTTGTTGCTGCCCCCACTGCTGGTTTAGTGGGTGAAAATAACGTTCCCTTACCTGAGAAGTGGAACTTTGCACGTAAGTGTTAAATCCTCCTCGTGCCTTTTTATTTCAAAGCTTACTTACTTTTCTAATGTATCTTCTTTTTCTTTTCTCAGCAACTATGGGTGTTATGGAATCTGTGCCCAACTTCCGTGGTTGGGCAGGAAAATTGTTGAAGGCCGCTCCAATGGAGGGTAGTTCGTGGAAAAACCTTTCCAACCGTTACGGTTGGAAAGTAAAAACTCATAGTAAGGGTTTCTATTTTACCTTGTCTGTATATAAATATTTTCTTTGTTCTAACTTTTATCTTTCTTTTTATCAGGATTTGCAATTCGAGGAGTCACTACATAGGCAGTCATGGCTTCTCGTGACTCTTTGGGTACTCGTACCTCTTCAGCCCAAGATATATTCTTAGGCTCTTCAAAAAGAAAAGCTACTGAGGAAAATGATTTAGAGGAAGAAGATGAGGACTCCTTGGTAATGAGATCACGTGCTAGGAGACGTATCATCTCTAATGACGAGGCTGAAGTTTCCCCTCATCTGTCTCTTTCTGAGCCTGTTATTACTCCAGTTATCATCCCTGATGATGACGTCCCTCCTCACAACACTCGTGAGTCTATCGATCATCTTTTTGTTAGTGGTTTTGGTAGTGGAACCTTAGGTCTTCTTGATGAACTTCCTTTATCTTCTTTTTCATCTCGTGTACTTGTGATTTCTTCTTTACCTTCATCAATTGTTGCTTCTGTCCCTTCCTCCGATGTTTTTACTCTTTCCACCGTTCCTCCTTTGGTAATTCCTCCACCCATTATTCACCATGCGGAGGTGGGCTCTTCAAGTAGGAGTGCTTCTATGAGGAACGTAACCATTGAGGTTCCTGCCAACAACAACCTCTTGATAAAGTCTGGTCAAGCCGATATTTGGCTCGAGCCTTTGATTGGCCCCATCGAGAAAACTAAGCTTGAAAGCCATAGCAACCTGACTCTCATGAATGATATAGTGCATGCCACTTTAAAGGTATTTTCCTTTCCTTCTTTTCTTCATTTTATAAAAACTTTTGAGTTTAGGATTCTGACT